>JAJJMA010346614.1:0-22206 GCA_023529015.1 Papaver nudicaule
CTTATTATTCAATGATGAGTAGCTAATCACTAAAGAGGCGAAGGAGGAAGCCACTAATCCATTCATGTGGTAATTTTGTCTAACCATTCTATTAATTCTTTTATGACTATTGCATTGATGTTAATTGAAGCAAAATATTATCTTAATTAATTGTAATTTTATTTGATGATCATGCTTGGATTCAGTCTTTGATGTGTCATGCTTGTGATCTACAATTAATATTTGAGAGTCGTATTTTGACATAGAATATAAAGTCAACTATATGTGTTAGAATTATTAAAATTGGTATATATATTTTGAACCTTTTGAACATGATTGTTGGTGAAATCCATAGCCCCTCTTTTGCTGCATCGTCAATAGTCTACTCCTGTGACAGGTAATTCTGAACTAAAACCTTCTACATTCTCGTCGGAACAACTTTGATTACTGGTAACAATGATATTTCAACCGATGATCCACAAATGTTGTGGAAGATCCTATTTCTCTTGGATATTGATATGGTTTTTCTACTGGCCATCTGATTTTTAACTTTGTGTATGCTCATCATTTGTCACCTGCTTATACTCAAATATGATTTGTGATGATCCCTACAAGGGTTGAAGATACTCTTGCTGATCCAAATTGAAAGGAAAGGAAACTACAATGAAAGAAATGAAAGCTTTAGAAAAGAATTCTACCTAGGACGTGGTGAAGCTACGAAAAGGAAAGAAGATCGTTGTAAGTGGGTGTTCGATGTGAAGTACAGGTCTGATAGAACTATTGAAAGACATAAAGCAAGATTAGTAGCCAAGGATTACACACAGACTTATGGAATCGACTATCAAGAAACCTTCGCACCTGTTGCGAAAATGAACACTACCTGTCAAACAAGGAATAGCCTCTTCAACAACCCAATGGAAAGAGGTGATTTGGAGGAGGAAGTGAACATAAACATTTCTCAAGGATTTTAACATGACACTAATAAAGGGAGAGTATCCAGGATGGAAAAATCCTCATGTAGCTTAAAACAATCTCCAAGAGCATGGTTTAGTAGGTTTACCTGAAATATGTTGAGATGTTCTCAAACATTCACGTAATGGAAAAGTCATGCCTATTATTTATGTAGATGACATTATGATGACTGGTGATGATATGGAAAAAATGGGGAAGTTGAAATCTTACTTGGCTAAGGAATTTGAAATGAAGGACTTAGGAGCCTTGTGCTATTTCCTAGGAACTGAAGTGGCAAGACCAAAAGAAGGAACATTTATCACCTGTTGACACACCTATTGAGCCAAATCAAAAGTTGGAGAAGACACCGACGGCATACCAGTTGACAAAGAGAGGTATCAAAGGTTAATGGGAAAGCTAATCAGTTTGTCTCACACTCGTCCTGATAATGTGTACTCTGTTAAGGGTAATAAGTCAGTTTATAGAGCAGTGGGACACATGGATGCATTGTATCACATACTTCGCTATCTAAAGTCTGCACCAGCAAAAGGATTGTTATTTTCGAAGAATGATCATGTGGAAGTTGAAGTATACACCGATGCTAATTGGGCAGGTTTGGTGATTGATCGCAGGTCTACCTCTGGCGACAACGAAGCTGCTATCAACATTGCTCGCAATCCAAGTCCAACATGATACAACCCAACATGTGGAGGTGATTTATCAAAGAGGAGTTGAATGAAGGGGTTATCGGCACTCCTTTGTACAAACTGAATACATACATTTTGACAAAAGGGGTTCCAAGTCGACCATTCAACTCTTCCCTCAATAAGCTAGGCATGCGAGATATCTAAGCACCTGCTTGAGGGGGTATGTTGGAAATGAGTTTCATGCTTAGATTGTACTGTACGGTTAGTGTTAGAAATAGGTTACCTAATCCTAAAGTGGGTTCTGCTGTAACTGTGCATACATATATAAAAGGGAGTCTCTTCTATGGGTGATTCACACTCTTTCATTCATTGTTTCTTTGTTTCCATAGAAGAATCTCTTTTCCAAGTGAAACAACATATCATCAATAGTAACTACAATAGCAACTTTGTCACCAAAGAAATATGGATGACTAACCTCATTATCCTCCTTTATTGTTCCAAAAACAATGCCCTTAGACTTTCCCCATTCACGTGCAGCACCACCAACTAAAAAGCTACAAAAACGCATGAACCAGGAGTCAGTTTCATCATAATACGAGATCAATCATTAAAATAACCAAGACAAGACGCCTCTAACGATACGCCATGAATCATTAAAATCACCAAGCCAAGACGCCTCTAGCTAGCATTGAAAAGACATGTATAATTACATTATGCGTTTAAGCCTTAACCAGGAGAACCAAGAAGTTCTCAAACATCCCATATTGGTGTTTGATCTTTGAACGCTAGTGTTGTGCATTTAGATAAAATCTAGACATGGTATGTCAGTATAGAGCAGTCAACTGTAGGAAGTAGGGACAGAATCAGACTACGTTGTGGCCAACTGACTAGATATGATACAAAAAGGAAACTCTATTGTATATAGTGTTGATCATTAAATTATTTACATAGGAGGTATTCGTCCCAGCAAAGATGGTCCTGTCAACTGCTCCTTGGCCAAGCATGTGGCAATCTGGATGGCGTTACGCACACCTGATCTACAATGAAAGAAAGTTATAATCAGAAATGGATTAGCTGCTCCTACTTGATTGTTAAAATACATAGAACTTGTTAGCTTCTCAATAAGGTTAGGATGAATGGATCGTTTAAACATTCTAGAAGGAAAAAATACCTGGAACTGCTCCAACAGCACCAAATGCTCCAGATGCACCATCCATAATACTCGCATCACATTCGACGTGACCGTCTTCAGTCAAGTTAGAACCTCGGCCTGCGTTAGTGCTTTGGTCATCCTAAGCAAATTTAGAGAAAATAATATGATAAATTTATTCCATAGTGACACATGCTTACTCCAAAACTGGGATTTTATTATTGTTGGAAAAGAGAAAAAAGTAATGGATGAAATGGGATTAAGCTTCCGTGCTTGAGCGGGAATAGAAGTGTTAATTTTAACAAGGTTAATTTCAGCTTCTGCATTTGAAAGAACAATGGAATATTACATGAAATCTCTTCCCGACAAATTACATAGCCGTAACATATCCAGGAATCCCATAATCAAGAGTAAGATTGGGTGCCCTGAATTTGTACACAATTACTGCAACAACCTACATAACAACTACAAATTTTAGGTCCTTATGAGCACTTGGTTTTGAGGTGGAACTAAAAAAACTGATTATGAGCTCTACAGTCCATACAAAATCAAGTACTCTTTCGTACACACCAAAGATATCATGAAAAACTAAAACAAGTTTTCACTTTTCGATTTCAAAGCCCTAATACTGATAAAATTAGACAAAATAACTTCCTTTCCAGTCGGCGAAATTACCTCTAATACTTGAATTGCTGCTGAAACAGCATCCATACATACACCAGGACCCTGATAATAAGATAAATAAACAGATTTCATTATAACTTCGATCGAGATTTTTCAGGCGAAAAAAAATTGTGTATTACCTTGCGGAGAACAGAAGCAGCAGCAAGACAAGCTCTCCTCATAACTGATTTGAGTGATTTTTCATTGGAAGGAGCATGGTATCCTGCACCTACATGAAGTGCAATGAAGAATCTAGGGTTTTCTATCACTCCCTCTCCCGCCATTTTTCCTCTGATGGGGAGTCGGAACAATTAATTAATTATACAGGGCAGGGCAGGGCAGGGCAGCCGCCACTTCATAAGCCTACTTGCATAAAGGTGAACTCAATAAAACCATAGAACTATATAGTCAGATAATGCAAATTGGTCTTTACCCTGACAATTACACTCCTCCTTATGTACTGAAAATCTGTGCTTAATGCTTAAGGGATACCACACCATGAACTAGACAGTTTGTTGCAGTAAGGTTTATCATTTTTTTTTTACTGTAGTCTGTTTTCCTAGGTCTATGTACACACGGACGTGACCACCAAATGTGCAGGAAATACAAAGCCGATTCATGTTTAAGACCTCTAGTCTTACTATGCCATTGTCAGAGCTGGAGCTATTGAAAATCATGCGATTCAATGGTCTACAAAGCAGCCTAGCAGCAGAAAACAACATAAATAACTTATCTCTTTGGCAGACAACGTTAATCAAAACTGATCAAGATCTATCAAGCAACATTATCAATTCTTTAAAAAGTTCATTGTCATATAACAATGCAGATCTATCAAGCAACATTATCAGTCAATGCATAACGGTAATCACAATCAAAAATAAAAAGAAATACCCATCTACATACCTACAATCTCACCAAAAACAAACCATCATGGCGATCAAAGAAGAAAAAAGATGAAAAAATACATACCTGAAACATTTTCTTCTTTCTCATATGTTTTTCTCTGACCGAACTCCCTCCCAAAATCTCTACTCTTTTGAGAGATTTGTGGTGAGGCAAAAATACACTGTAAACTCTCCTGAACTCCCCAAAACAACCAACTCCCTAGCTTTCTAGGGCTTTACCACTAACAGGGAGTTCAAGAGTTTCTTTCAAACTCCCCCACCACTAACAGGGGTTTTCCAGAGAGTTTGTCAGACTCTTCTAAACTCTCCCACGACTAACGGGGATTTTGAGAGAGTCCTTCGAACTCCCCCACGACTAACGGGTAAAAACTGAACTCCCCTCAACTCCCCCAACTCCCCCGAGGACTAACACCCTGTAATTATACAGGGCAGGGCAGGGCAGGGCAGCCGCCACTTCATAAGTAAACGGAAGCCATTGCTTGGGGCGTATTCTCGGCTTATGGTGTTGGGCTGAAATAGAAAAAGTAATTCGCTTTTTTTAGATAAGATAAGATGATACAGCATCATTATCCTTGCAAAGCTTTCAAATTTATTCTACCTAATCAAAATCATTTGAACACCTGCTCAAAAACATGGATCATGATAGCGAAATATACAATTGCGAAATTAAGCTGGTGAGTAATATTCATTTATAATTTATTCTCTTCTTCTTCTTCTTCTTCTTCTTCTTTTTTTCATTGGATCATTTAATTCATTTTGAAAAAGAATTGGATTTTTTTTGTTACTGTAGAGAGAAAATCCTGAAAGGAGAAAAGAAAGGGTTTTGGTTGGATGTGGAGCGGGATTTGCAGGGGATAGACCAATGGCAGCTTTGAAATTACTACACAGAGTACCAAACTTAGATTACTTGGTACTTGAATGTTTAGCAGAACGAACACTAGCTGATCGGTACCAACTAATGCTGTCTGGTGGCCCTGGTTATGATCCTAATAGTACATTTCTCATACCCATACTTTTTTTTATGATCTTGCATATAATTCATTTTTAGTATATTGAATACTAGGTGATTGTTTTTTTGTCCAACTCGATTCCTACTCACTACGGTTTGGGTGCCTGACTAAAGGATCATCGAGTCGAATATGTGGCTGACTTGTTGGGCATTCATGTAACAATAATAAGGCATGTACTTGTGGGATGTCAATTCAGCTGAGTCAGTTTTATCTCATATGAGCTAGATTCAGACGGCTTGGCGAAAAGCAAAAACTACCTAAAGAATGAGATTGATATCTTTAAGTTTCGTAGAGTTCGGTTGCCAGTTAATTTCTTAGAAAGGGGAAAGTGGGAATTGGCATAGTTTTGTTAAATGTGTTTCCTTGCGCTCTGGGATTGTTTTCATGCGCTTCCATGAATTCATTCTTTCGTATCTGTCAATCGTTGCACCGTATTGTGTTGGAATAACATGTCCTTCTCTTTCTATAATGATTGAACAGTTAGTGATTGGATGAGTTTACTACTGCCTTTGGCTGTGGAGAGAGGGACTTGCTTAATTACCAACATGGGTGCAGGTAAAGAATATGAATTGCTTTGGATAGATGTTATACATCCTCCAGCTGTTATCTTTTAAGGCTCCACATTAGTGGGCAACTTGTACTCCTCATTATGCGTTGGTTTCACATACTAAATTTATTCGATTGACAATAGAGCTTTTAAAGAGTTTTAGTACAGTGTAATCTTTTTGTAGTGACGAGTGACGATATGGATTCGGAATCCCAATTGTGAAAAGATATAAACTTCCTGCCTTGTGTTTTGTTGATGCTTCACTTATCTAATTTTCAAGAATTTTAAACATTTTGTCTACTGTGAAATCTAGAGTGCCTGTTTTTAAAAGTAAAACTTCTGTAACTTTGTGTCTTTTGTTGTCTTCGACATGTTTTACGTATTAAAGTGGATCCACTTGGTGCACAGAAGGAAGTCTTAGACGTTGCTAACGGCCTGAACCTTAGTATAGTGGTTGCTGTTGCTTATGAGATTGCACTCCCAAATTCAGGTATTGTTATGTGCTTGTGGAAGATTATTTTACCCTTACTTTTCATAAGGAAGACTTGTTCGAATAGTGGGCTTCATGTGTTAAAGCTTTATAAACACCAAATAGTTATAAATTACAAAACCATCTCTTTATAGCTCAATGATGTTTACTTTCTTGTCTTTCAGGATTGGAGGGTTCATTTCATAGCATAGAAGGTGTAAGAACTAAGAACCTAATACTCAAAATACACCCCATTCCGCAATTGTGGCATGCACAACAAACTGAAAAAGTGTATTGTTTGCCATTTGCGAAATAACCTTTATGAAAGAAATAAGGATGTGAAGGGTTTTCTTAAGTTTTTGTTGTGTATAGGATGTGAATTAAGGAAGAGATAAGTTTATGTAAGTGATTAGGCTTTCAACAGAAGATGTTAAACCTTTTGTTTATTGTTTGGTTAATTTTGAAGGGTGTTAGTACATACTTGGGAGCAGCTCCAATTGTTCATTGTCTGGAGAAGTACAAACCCCATGTAATCATTACTTCACGCGTTGCTGATGCAGCTTTATTTTTAGCTCCAATGGTATGTAAAGCTTGGTAGATTTCTAATGATCTTTAGTTCCTTTTCAACAAAGATTGTTTATGCTAGTGGAGATTGATTAAAACTGGTAGGATGCACATGCATATCTCTGAATGGATATCTTTATATTCAGCTCCATAGAAACAAAAGAGGTCTTGCTGTCAAAATTTGTAAAACTTCCCTGATCTGTAGAAATCTGGCGTATGAAGATTGGTATCATTTACATGGAAGAGACAAAATAACAGTGTAATTTCAATTGATAGTAGCGGTGTGAATCACTATGCAACCTGAAATATTGTACAGACTCAGTTCTGATGGCAAGGAAAAAATATGCGGCCATGCATTTGATGCATAGCATCAAGTGATCATTTTTATATATTGAATGGTTCTGTTCAACATTGATTATTTAAATAAAAAAATATGAAACAATATAATCCATGTATTTGTTAGGTTTACGAGTTAGGTTGGAACTGGAACGACTTGAAGCAATTGTCACAAGGGTCTTTGGCTGCTCATTTATTAGAGTGTGGTTGTCAACTCACAGGAGGTTACTTCATGCATCCAGGTTCACCTTTTACTCGTAGCAAATTATTATCAGAACTTGCATGTTAGTCCATTCTAATAAATCCAGATGCAGATTTAATGACCTTTTTTTCTGCTTACTCTATCATTCAATTCGTATGATCATAAAACATTTCACTATCCATAAATGGTATTCAGTGAAAGCATGAATGAATGTTCTTACAGGTGATAAGTACCGGCAAATGACATTTGAACAACTTTTGGATTTGTCACTTCCCTTTGCTGAAGTTAGTTTTGATGGGAATGTATCGGTAGGAAAAGCCGAAGGCAGTGGAGGGGTTATAAATTTTAGTACTTGTGCTGAACAACTTCTTTACGAAATTGCAGATCCAAGTGCTTATATAACTCCTGATGTGGTAATCCGTTCTTCACTTTAATTGATTCTGCAGTACTTTAGAAATGAATCAATGAAAAAAATTCATGATACTACTCATGACCAGATTTGTCTCCTAAAATGCAGGTTATAGATGTCCAAAATGTTTCCTTCAGCTCATTATCAATGGATAGAGTTCTCTGCGTTGGTGCTAAACCATCAGATCAGTTCAGTACCCCAAACAAACTTCTCCAGCTGATGCCCAAGGTAGGAAGGCATTTTTTCGCCTTCTAATTTTAACCAAATCTGCCACCTTATATGTTTAAAACTTTTAGAAGCACCATAATACACTTTCCCTAAAATACCTAATCAGGTTCTCGCTTGCACATTCACACTATTATCATAGTTTTATCAAGAATTGCATTTGTTTACGACATGTTTCACTTTTGATTTTTATCTAGCTTTCAATATTTACTGAAGCTTTTTTATCCTTTTAGGATGTTGGGTGGAAAGGTTGGGGAGAAATATCCTATGGAGGATATAAATGCATTGAGCGAGCAAAAGTAGCCGAGTTATTAGTAAGTGCAGCCTTTGCTAATCAGGAGGTTCCATATTTCTAATGTACTCTAAAAAAATATTGCGTTAATGAGCTGTTAATAAAGACAAAGTTATTTACTAATTTCCTACTAGAGATTCATCCTTCATTTCAGAAAGTTACTTATTTTTCTCTTTCTACACTAGCAGGTTAGGTCGTGGATGGAAGAAGTATTTCCTGGTGTTAAGAACAATATTGTTTCCTATATTATCGGTCTTGACAGTCTTAAAGTAAAGGATAAGGATGACTTTACTTTGAGTGGCAGGAGGGATAATGAAGATATAAGACTAAGAATGGATGGACTGTTTGACAGTAAGGAGCAGGCAATCCATTTTGTGAAAGAGTTTACAGCACTCTACACCAATGGACCAGCTGGTGGCGGTGGAATCAGGTAAATGGACCATATTTAGCTTGACGTAAAACCTATCTGCGGGGTATGTTCCAGATGGTTATTTTCATCGAAATCGTAGAGAGCATAAAATTGTGTTAGATACTTGGTTACCGACAAACCTTTGCATCAAACTGCTAGTTCAACTATCTGTTATGTACTTATGTTTACGTTTATGTTTATGGACTTCAGCACAGGGAGCAAAAAAGAGATTGTTCTTGAAAAGAAATTGGTAAGTGATGTTACTCCTTCATTTCTCTTTTAAACAGATTAACCCCGAGATTTGCATATCCTATATCAGAACTAATGTGCTTCAATTTTCAAGTCCACATAAGAAATCAGACAACTTGAAACCTAGGCAGCCTTTAGTTTGGTTGGATCCATAAATTTGTGTCTAGAAACCAGGGTAAAGTCAGAGGTCTATTCTGATATCTTGACACAGTTTTGGAACTAAATTTGAGTAATTGTACATCCAAATTAACTCATTACACTTGAGAATTGCTAGCAGGCTACTCCTTAAAAGAGTAGCACGGCGCTATACTTTGTTATATCCAATGATACACATCTCAAGTGCCCTTTTCATTTGCGTGCTTAGGATCACATAGGATGAGGGATAGCACCATGCTACCCTTTTTTCTTTTTTTTTGTGCTACCCTTTTAATGAGAGTTTGATAGAACTCCTCCAAACATGGGGAAAAAATACCAAAGCTATAAATTATCCTTCCCGAATTGGCACTATAGTCAGAATTGAATTCAAAATCCTGATACGAATAGAAGGAAATTCCATTTTTGTTTTGAAAAACTGTTAGAAAGTTAATCATTCCTCTATTGCAGTGTTGAATCTTGATGTAGTCTTCATTTCCGGATAAATTGCAAAGCAAGAGTTCAATGGATTCTGATTTAACTGTAATCAGGTTGGACGTGAATCTGTTTTCTGGCGTACAGGAGCTATGCAAACTGAATTGGCGGAGTCATGTAGCCATTTTGGATATCCAGAGAAAACTCATGATGTAAATGCAGCACCCACACGGAGAAGTCTGTCAGATTGTCGATCCTTGTTAGCGCAATCTTCAGCCATGAATCCCAGCCTTGCTCCATCAGGCCAAAAGATTCCTCTATATCATATAGCTCACAGTCGGGTTGGCGATAAAGGCAATGACATGAACTTTTCCATCATTCCCCATTTCTTCCTAGACATTGAGAAGCTGAAGGTAATTATAACACCCAACTGGGTAAAAGCCGTGATCTCGTCTCTTCAAGATTCTTCCTCATTTCCAAGCAAGGAAGAAATTGATAAGAGAAAGAAATGGGTTGATGAAAATGTACATGTTGAGATTTATGAAGTTAAAGGAATTCATTCTCTCAACGTTGTAGTAAGAAACATTTTGGATGGCGGAGTAAACTGTTCGAGGAGGATGGATCGGCATGGGAAGACTTTGTCGGATCTAATTTTGTCCCAACAAATTGTCTTACCTCCGTGATAGAGGCATCTAGTTTTATATCCTCTACAGTAGTTTCCTAAATGCAGAAAGTTTGTAAATCACTTTGCATGTCATGCTAGGTACTCAACGCGAGTTTGGTAGTGTGGTGAGTTTTAAAAAAGTGATTTTTTGTTGTGTTGCTCTGTTTGGAAAATGTTTTGTTTAAGTATTGTGATTATGTCGATGACAAAAGTGGACATGTTTTAAAAATTATTTTTAAAAACACTATAATTTTAATAAATTATATTTTTAATTCCAAAATATGTAAATAAATATAAAAATAATTATATTTGTTAATTATATTAAAAGAAAAATAATAAAATTAAATTAGAAATATAACAATAGATGTATAAATATTTTAGGGTAAATTTTGACTTTTGAAATAAAATAACAAAGTTTAAATAGAGAATTAATTAGTTCAAATTACGTGGTTCCACAACTTATGTTTTTCAGGTATTGAAAGCTAGTCTTGAGTAGCTTCTAAAGCAGGTCTAAAATGGAAGTGCAAAAGCACTTTAAAAAAATAATATTACCAGTGGATTTTTTTTTTTGGTGCTCTCTGGGAGGTTTTGGGAGTCAGACGGCCAGAGAAGGGGTGAAAAGAAGAAAGAAGGGTTCAAAGTTTTGTTGTTTTGTTTTGTCTATGGTGTGCTAGACTTTGTGTCGATTTTGATTGTCCACTTGTATTATCACCATAATGATATTTCGTAACGATTTTAATGATTAGTAATTTTACTTCATGAAGCTTGGTTCTTTAATTTGATTTAAGTAATTGCGTTGATTATTTATGCTTTTCGGTTGATGTGTCGTGCTTGAGTTAAGTTCTTTGACAAATAACGTTTTAGAGTTACTACATTAGAAGCGAAGGAAATTACAATGGTGATCAAACATATTTATGGTTTTAATTTATTATCTTCTGAGAACGTGACATTAGTTCAATATTCGTCTCGAGTATATAAAATACTTTTTGGAGATTAATTGTGCGCATAATTGAATCGGTGGAAACCTAGATACCTTAGTTATTGACTCCCTAATTGTTTATTGTAAAGATAGTTATTATTTCATTTTGTTCTGAATTTCTGAAAACTCTTGATAATCTTATTACTGGTTCATTTATTTCGATTATTAGTTACAGTATTTTCCACTTTTCCAAGTGGGTTCGACATGTACTTGTTGTTGTCTACGAGTTAGACATTATGCAGTTGCAGTTATTTGTTGTAGGTTTTCAAGCCTACCACCGTGTAGAATATTCTCGTTGAAGATCTAGTTCATCTGCATATGAGATTCATGAGTCTCTGGTTAAACCACGTAAATATACGGCAGGATGGTTCGTAAACCGTCCATACTTAAACTCATGCTCAAAGCCCGGAGCTCTTTGTACGTGTTCTAGTTCACGAACAAAATGCACTTTTGGACCTCAGGTGGAAATTCTGGAGACCACGTTCCCGAACGAGCTTGCGACCGATGCACAAGTATGGTTTAACTGGATCTGCTCAGTAGTATGTGGGATGGGCGAGTATTCGTACTTAGACGTTATATCTCTGAGCCATAATCTGTTTATACTCGCTCTAGAGTATTACTCCAAGATTCACCATTCTCTTACGTTGATTTGCAAGCAAACCATTGTGATGAAAAGTGTATTAAATATTTCTTATAACTATCCTATAACCTTAGGTTGTGTATGATACAAAGGAAAAGAAACAATTTCATGGAAAGTATATACCTTAGAAAAAATTCAAAGGGGAGGGGTGGAAAGACTTTCCATGGAATTAATTTAAAAATAGACTTCAGACCATACTTTTTTAAAGGTAGGCCCACAATTCCATGGAATCTAATTTTTAATCAAACCACGAAAAACATTTAAATTCCATGGAAAGAAGGATAAACCATGGAATTAGATGTTATCAAACACATCCGTAGTACACTTGTAAAGCATAACACAACCTTATGTCGTGTAGATAGGAATACATCTCAATATGTTATCAATACTAAAGTTGCCGATTTGAATGATAGAATAAGTAGAATACAAGAGTCCATAAGTCACAACTCCTACTAACCTTTTGTCGATGAAGATGTAATGATGCTAAGTTCCAGTCTCTGTCTTCAAGGTCTCACCTACTTAGTATATTTCCCGTATAATAAATGAGAAACAAGGTTCTAGGTCCCTCAATTAATAGGGTATATACAAAATAGTCCTACCTTTTAAGAGATTCATCAAAATATCCTTTGTAACGGAAATTCTGTTAGTCAACCGTTAAGTCAGAGTTATCTCAGTCGTGGCCCACCAAAAATGGTTAAATAATGAGGGTAAATTACATGTCTATCCTTCTCTGAGAAGTTTACCCAAATAACCTTGAGTTAAATTCGGATCTTGACATAAATGAGTCTCGAGGAATATCTGAACGACTGAAAATGAATATGTATTATCAGTGCTGACGCACGTGGTTGAAGGGTGCGGTTCTAAATCTCGAGAATGAATCAACGGTTATGAGTACAAGCTTGTGTCGTACGCACGTGGGTATAGTTATATATAGGAAAATCGTGTGGTACGTAAACATGTAATAATAATCGAAACCCTAGCTTTTTTATGCTTCCCATTTCTTCTCAGCGCAGGTGGGAAGACTCTTTGTTCTGGATCTCTCATACTGCTGGTCCGGCGATTCTTGATCACGAGGATGAAAAAACTCATCTCCGTTGGAAAAGGCTTCTTCTTCATTTCTTTAATGAGATCCAGAAAGTTCTCATTTCTTTGATCCATTAAACAAACAATAATCAAACTGTGAGGAGAAGAAAATGAGGATATCATGCTGTTAGGATTGGAGATCTATCTAATGTTGGTCGGTATATTGCTCAAAGAAAACTTGGTTGGGGAAATTTCTTTACTGTTTGGCTTGTGTATGACATTAAGTCATCTGTATGATCTCTATTACTCCTTCTCTCTCTATTCATTTATCTCTTGATAGGATCTATTTGATTATACCTCTAGGTTTTTTTGTTTCTTAATCATATTTTAGATCTTGGTTCTCAGAAAGCTCTATGTATTTTAGTTAATCAATCATTTGTAAATGATGTATTTTTAATTGGTGGGTTAATTCTATTTTAATTAGTGGATATAATTATTCTTGGTTTTTACTGTTTTCTTAGATGTGGTGGTGGCGGTGGTTAAATTAATGTAATCAGATGTGGTGGTGGTGGTGGTTATTTTTGTTATATATTTTGGTCGTTTCTGTGAATTGTATGTCAAAAGTCTATCAATGTCAGTAAGTTGGTTTGTTTCAATTTTGAATTAGATTATGCTATCAATTTTGGTTAATTAGCTAGTTTTTTTTTTTTTTTTTGTGTGAATGGTGTTTTTTTTTTCTTTTTTCTTCATGTATGGATTTGATCATTGATTATGTAAAAATGTGTTGGATTGATGGAATGGGTTTATTTTTTGATGTTGTTTGTT
This sequence comes from Papaver nudicaule, assembly GCA_023529015.1. Taxonomy (NCBI): domain Eukaryota; kingdom Viridiplantae; phylum Streptophyta; class Magnoliopsida; order Ranunculales; family Papaveraceae; genus Papaver; species Papaver nudicaule. The sequence continues at coordinate 13,706 of JAJJMA010346614.1, forward strand.
TTTTGTTTTTTATTTTCTTTGTTGTTGTGATCGTGGGTATGAAATTCTGATTCAGGTTAGAGATAATTTCGGTAGTTGGTGGTAAGAGAGTATTGCCGGTGGTTGTTCAGGTTTCAGTTCAGGGTTTCAGGGTTCAGGGTGGTTGTTCTAGGGTTTAGCTGGGGGGTTCAAGGTGGTGGTGCAGTTCAGTAGGGGTTCAAGGTGGTTTTTCTAGGGTTTTACTGGGGGGGTTCAGGGTGGTGGTGCAGTTCAGTAGGGGTTCAGGGTGCTGGTGCAGTTCAGGATATTGTATGTTTTTTTTTAAAGGATATAGTATGGTTGAGAACTTGAGTTTAGGTTTGTCTAGTTAGTTAACTATGCTTGAGTTAACCAAGAAGGGTAAGTTAGTATCATTTTGGGGGTTATTATCTCTGACGTGGCAGTGAATTATGGCTAATGTAATATCGGATGTAAAAAGTGACGGAAAGGATATACTAGTGAATCTGTTAAAAAGTAGGACATATTTGTAAATAATCATTAGGAGAGGGACTTATAAGCAAAAAACCCATCATAAATCTAACTTTAGTAGACTAAATCAAGAATTGTGTTTTGACATCTAAACTCGACAACTAGCTTGACATACCAACGCTAGTAGGTTTGACCGAGCAATGCTCTAACAATCCTAGTTCACGAACCGTATGCACTTTTGGAATCCAGGAACATCTGAACTGTCCAAGTACGCGAACCGGTTCGCGAGCCTAAAGTACAATTGGAATTCAGTTTGACGGGTGATAGAGCATGGCTCAGTCAACCTCACTAAGTGTTGGTATGTCAAGCTTAGTTTTCAAGTTTAGTGATCAAAAACTCGCCAACTTGAAACACACATAGATAAAGACTTCGAGTTAGCTTTAGGTTGTGAAAGATGATTGAGTTAGATTTAGAGTCACTCCTTGAAGACACAAAGAAGATTGAGGAGCAAACGAGGGTATTCGCCTTCGCATTCAATAGGGTAGTGAATCTAAATAACGCGATTTCATTTACTTTCACACTTGTGCTACAAAGACAAATCATAACTTAAATCATGCTTGCGCTTTATGTTATAACTTGATCACTTGTGATAAAAGTATCTTAAGAAATAACTCGACGATATCGCTTGCGGTATTCGCCGAGCTTTCTTTTCTTCTCATCTCTAAGTGATATAAGGTTTTTCCTAAAACTTATGAGTTGGATAATAGCAATCTATTTGGATGTTGTCTCTGTAGTCTTACGAGATTTATATTCATTATAGTGTTGCGTCTCGACTTTACCTTGTCTATTAAGTTAATTTTTTAGATGTATTAAAGTAATCGAGATCGTGACTTACACTTTTGTTGTGTAGGCTCGACGTACTGCTTTTCTGAGCTCGAAAGCTATATCTCTATTTGGCTCTGTGTTCTAGAGTTCGAAACATACATTTGATTATTGGCATATGAGATCTAGATAAGCGATATGAATTTTAGATTTTGAAATCATATTCCTAGTTTTCTTTATTATGGACTTTAAAGTTCGAAACCACAATATTGGTTTTGGTAAAAGGCACTTTCAGTTTCGAAACCATTATATGGTTTTGTGCATAAGCTAATAAGAGTTCTAAACCTAACCTTGGTTTTATCTAAAAAAAAATTGAGTACGAAACTATGTTTGTGTGGAAACCCGTGACTTGATAATCGAAACCAAAGTGGGATTTGACCATGTGAGAACTAAGGGACTGGTCTATTAGGCTGGGAAATATTCTTTAGCGCTCAAAGAAAAAATGTAAACGTCTTTGACCACATGGACTCTCAAGTTCGACACTAAACATTTGTAATGAACTAAATATGAGTTCATCGTTTCGAAACCTAAATCTGGTTTGTTGAACAGGAAATCTAAAGTTCCAAATCGAGTATTGATTTTCGTTATATGGAATATAGATTTGGAAATCATACTTTGGTTTTGTCATATGTTCTCTAAAATCCGAAACCTAGCATTTGGGTTTATGCTAAACAAGATGTAGAGTTTGAAACCTAAAGCAGGTTATCTCAGAAAACGTATTTCAAATTTCAAACTCTACCTTTTTCATTTTTGCTTCAACGAATTATAAAGAGTTTGATATTCGCAGTTTGGAGTTTGATCGTTTTAACTTCAATGTACAACTTAATTATATGTAGGGTTAAGTCATATTTAGAAATATGGTTCGTCTCACTTACGCTTGTAGACGCATGATTTCCTTGTGGTCCACTATAGAGTTAATAAAATGGACCACAAGGAACTTAGTTCTTGATTTTCTTTTTATTTTATCAAACTTTGCTAGTTGGAAATGTACTTTTGTTGGGTATAGATGTAAACCATACTGCTGACTCTTTAGCTAAGCATGGTACATCTACAGTGTCTTATGTAGAATGGTTAGATAATTATTCCTCTTGGGTATCTTCAGGTATTCAGCAGGATAACTTGATGTAACTTTTTCATTGCAATACAATTTCTTTCATATAAAAAAAAAACGGAGTCAGAATGCAATTACCTACATATGTCGAAATACCTGATGTATGAATTATATTAAAAGTATCTGTTTTGTGCATAGATTTTAATCCGCAACAAGTCACTAGCAGGTGTATGAAGTTGTATAATGTTAGGTGTGCGGTGAACTCTTCATTCTGTTGCGGCGATCTATCTGAAAAGTCGAAAATTCAATTTTTGTCGGACACGACAACAACACAATATTAAGTACATATTTTATTGTCCGTTGTATGTGTAATTCTATAAGATATCAGTGATCTATATTGTTTGTTACGAATAGGTGTTGCATTGAAAGAATGTCGTCCACCTGATGCATCTATTATGCGTTTGAAAAACACATGGGATGATTTACACGATGTTGATCCCGGTGTTCCAAATATTATTAACAATCCTCCGATAAAAAGGAATAAAAACATCAAAAGAATTGACCTGCAAAAAATGGAAGATAAATGTTACAATGCAAAAAATCTACGGGAAAAAAGTTTGCAACTAACACCTACTACTACCACTACTACATATTATTGTTGTTGTTAATTTGATTAATAACACTCTTGTTTTTGTTCATTAAAAAATGCAAAAAGAACAAAAACTTACAGTTCGTTTGATCGATTGGTATTGATGTTACTAGAAGGAAAAAAAAAAGTCTCGATATAACAAATCCCAACTATTTAAGATTTTTGGTGACTATTGATAACTTTACTTTCTTTAAAAAAAAATCTTTAATTCACTTTTATATCCAGTTTTCACAATCTTCTTTTTTTATTTTGTAAGAGACAGTGGCTGGATGGACTGGCGACCCTCCAATGCGTCGGGCCTGCTGATTTGCTAGCACTTCGAAGAGATCTCAATAACATTTACTTTGGATACCGATATAAATGAATGGGTTGTGGGATGTGGCTAGTAAGAAAGTTTACACTTTACATAGTTATATCAACTAATGACAGATTTAATTTGGATAACGATCTAAATGAATGGGATGTGGGTTGTCGCTAGTAAGAAAGTTTACACGGTTAAATGAACTTATGACAGATTGATGTATGTTCGGAGATAAACTAAAATGGCTAGTAAGATTTTGCTACAGAAGTACAGTCTCACTTCAAAGATAAACTAAAATGTCAGTTCACAATGTCAGATGATGTGTGTTCAATGTTTCAAAGTTGGCAACTTAGTCCCGTGGTTTTATGAGAGACTAAACCACTTGCCTAGAAAAATGTGAATACATCACTAAGAGGGAACAATTATTGTTGATACTTGATAAAATAAGTGATAAACCAAGTAATCAAAGTAGATAAGACATTAAATCCCTGTGACATATAACTCTAAGTTCCAAAATAATTTGGTAGTAGTAAAAGTGACAAGACTGGGTTTATTTCCCTACCTGTTTCCCCACACTTTAGAAGCAAACCTTGGAAATCCCTTTCTAATACAACGTACATTTTCTAGAGATAAAGAAAGATAATCAAACGTAAGAATGCCAATCACCTCTTATTTTGTTTTGTTGTTATTATTATTATTATTTTTGACTCGTCGGTCTTTTTCTGTTTTTGTGTTCTCCTCAAGGGTTAACTTCTTGGTTGTAATTTGGTTGAAGTGTGTTTTTGCACTCAAGCGTGGATTTAGGTCATCTCAAGATTAGACCCTCACTGGCAGCAACAAACTATATTCATTGATCAACTTCAACTTTGGCCAGTAGTGCAATAGTTTGGGCTCTATGGTTCGAAAGAAATAGGCGAGTTATGGGGGGGGAAAAGGAAGAGACATTAAAACTGTAATCAATGAAGTCAAGAGACTCTTGTTTAAATGGGGTTCTATTAGAGAATGGTTTCGATTTAGTCTCTTTAGGGATCTAATAAATCTCAGCTGGGAAGTTGTAATCAAGAGTAACTAACTCTCAACTGCCATTATTTGGGCCTTGGATTTGGATCTTTGCCTCAAAAAAGAGAGGGAGGAAGTGTTTTAATCTTCTTAAGACAACCCGGTAGCGGAAATAGTCCCCCAATAACACTTGATGGATATAGGGTTCAATTGACGAAAATGACCCCAGATTATTTCTTATTCCTTTAATGTTTATGGGAGGCATGATAATAAAATAACTCCAGGTTTTAGATGAGATTCTAGACAGAAGGTGAATCCTAGGATTTGATGTGCCGCTAGCTAGGGTTTGGTCGAAAACCAATACTCCTATATAAGGTGTAGTGATAAGCAAGTCATTTTAGTGGAAAATTGTACTGATCATACAACATAGAGTAGAATAAAGTGGACAGTATGTGAACACAACGGAGAGCACTTACCACCAATATCAACATCATTCGAAGTAGACAATGATGAAAGTGGAGAGTACTTACCACCAGTACCAACAACATTGAAAGACGACAATGGTGATGGTGCACCAAAAGTCAGAAAGGCAAAGTGTGAGATTAAATAAGTATCAGATGACCAGGAAGAGTCACAGGAACAAGACTTAAAAGACCTATTGGCACCCATGAAAGCATTAGAGGAAAACAATGCAGATGGGGCCCCGGGAGCTATTGAAAGAGCCAGAAAAATTACATTTCTTATGTTTGTGATAAACATGTTGGTGATACTTATAGGTTCTATTCGTTCTCACCTAATTACAGTCTTTTTTAATAGCTTTGGTTTCTTACTATCATGGAATAATAAGAAACCAAAAATCTTTTAATTATTTAAATCATCTTCCAAGGTTTGTTTATTTATGTGTATTTTGCTTGTCTTCCTTAATAAGTGGATATGTTATAGGTTATTCTTATACTGGTTTGTGCATGTTGGTTGCTTGATTAATAGATAGATTAGAGTTTTCCTTTGTTCGGCTATCACTTGCTCCTGATATTCTTTTGATTTTTTTTTTCAACGTGAAGTACAAGTATATCTTTTGTAAGTGGTTTTTTGTTTTGAGTGGTGGATGTGGTTTTTATCTAATTGCATGGCTTGTTTTTGGTGTTGCACATACTTATGTAGTTGAGTGTGTTTCTAATATTCATTGAATAAGTTTGTTTATTGGACTATAAAAGTAGTTTTTTTTTTCCAGCAGCTTGTTCAGAAATTTTAGGTTTGAAGACTTTGTCCTTGAACAACAGGGTGCTAATGTAGCATCTTTTCTTTTTTGTTGTCGGTTTAAGTTCCCATTCTTCAACAAAACTGATTCGGTGCATTATTCTCAAAAACTACTTCAAGAGTGCAAACACCCTGGATTTACTTTTCGTTGTAGTATTTTCAAGTTCGGGTTGAGTGGTAAATGGTACTTGTGGTGCGTAATGCCCTCACAGTAGTAGTTTATGTGGATGCAACGATAATTGGACGCAATTAACTTCCTGGTACAACCCAAAAGAGTACTACTGCTTATGATGTTCCACTAATCTAATAAACCTCATTCATCCCTGATTTCCATTTTAGCACACTTTTAATTTAGCCATTTCAATTCTGGAATAAGAATATCCATGATTTTACTAAAGAATGAATAAAATAAGAAATTGATCGGTTTCATTTATATCCGTGCTAAGTTGAGGATATAATCTGAATTTTCTCTGGGTTCACTTGTCCTCACGAAAATATGCCCTAGAAACTAAAACTCAAGTCAAGGATTCATTTCTTTGATCTTTCTATATACCTTGAAACTTTTCACTCGTTCACCCTAACACAAAATTCCATCCATCAAAACCCTAATTTCCTCTTTGTTTTCTTCTTCTTCTTCTTCTTCTTCTTCTTCTTCTTCATAAATGTAAAACCAAGGTATTAGTGAACTTTCATCTTTCATCTTCTATTTAAAAACTACTTGTAAGGATTCCTCATGTCTTTTATGTGAATTGCTAACCCCGAGTCTTTGTTTGTTAATTAGGGGTTTTGCGGTTTGCAGAGTTAATTGGTTAACTATAAAGTATGAATCTATTTTTTTTATAAGGTAGTAGCGCATTTCTTCTAAATCTAGGGTTCCACTTTTTTTCCTCTCCAGCGATTACTGTTACCTTCCTTTCTTTCTCTTCAACAGTGGCACTAAATATAGAAGAAGCCAACTACGACCCTCATTTATTCTATTTTGGAGACATATGGGTCTCAACAAGCAATTTCCAACTCCATAGCTCCAACCTAATGGTAAAAACTGGAGAACACTTTTATCAACTTTTGTTTTTCAGTCATTTTCTGAATTTAGTGGGAGAATTATGTATGTTCTTCTCTGTTGTAGAATTTTGATTGGAAAAGCTCAGTACTGCAAATTCTAGCTAATTTGGCTATCTCACTGTTTTTACTGTGATTGATTTGGGGATTATTCTCATCTTCATTGACAACTATATGAAAATATATAACTTTGATTAAAATTAGGGAAAGGGAATTGTTTTATGTATTTGTCGTTTTGTTATACTCAAGAATTCAAGTAATTTGTAATCCTTTTATCGACTGAATCAAGTGTTTTATGCCTGGAAAATGTGAATGAAATCACACGATATAGGAAGCACTAGTTCGGTCATATGTCAATATGTCATATGGATCATGCATTTCTCTTGGTAGGTCTCCTTAGTTTGTTGAGCAGCTAGAAGTTCATTTCGACGTTGAGTTTTTTCTTATACGGGTAGATGAAACTACTTAGGCCTCGTCTTTCGGACCATTCACATTGTGGACGCCATATTCCATATGCCTCCTGAGGACCACTGTAGAGATACGTAAGCAGATCAATTGTTATAGACTAGTCAATTGACATTTACACCGGTTAATGTCAAGATTAACTGAAGTGAATATTAATTATGAAAATTATAAATTGAGAATTTGAATATGATTATAGTATAATTAGATAGATCTCGAAAAGATAGGCGAAATCAATTAATAGAACGCGTCAATCGGATGTCGGATGAGGAAGATACGACACTCGAAGGATTAGGTCAAAAATAGACATCCCTTAGTAATTATGTGGGGATGGTAATAGTAAAAACGTTTGGTGTAAATGGGGTGTAAACAAAAATAAATTATCAAATAATTTATTTAATTTATTTATGGTGTAATTAGAGTGTAACTTTAATGTTTTGTTGATTTTATGTGTGAAACTTTCCTATTTAGAAACGTAAATATTATAGAGTTAGGTATTTTATTGATTTTTGATCAAAACATGAAAGATGGAGGTCTGCTTCTTATCTTTCCACAGCAACTGAGTTTGCTTGATTTGGTGTTGTAATGAATTTATGGAGACCATTTTTGTAACTGCTGTCAAATCTGGAAAATCTGGGTAAACAGTTTCGAGTATGAACATGTTTGGTCTTTTTAGGGTATGATAGAGATTTTATTAGACTTTTCTAAAAATAAGAAAGTTGGAGTACGTCTCTCAGGATTTCCATTCATATATAGAATGATTCAATTGGATCAAAATTGAATTAGTTATAGCACCCGAAAGTTAGGGTGTCTGTGCTGTTTTTCCTAGAGTTAAAGGTTGAAGATGACCGAGTCAAACACTGAGTCAGACGAGTTAGATTCTGACTCATAGTGAGTCAGACCAAGTCACCCGAGTTGATCAGGATTTCTGTAGGAGTGACACGTGGCGTGCCAGGTTGGGCGGGCCGGTCCAGATTGGTCCGCTGGGTCATGGGTTAGGGTTCAGTTTCACTATTTTGGGTTTTTGGACCACTTAGAGTCCAAAATTAGCTTTTGGTTCCTTCTGCAAAGTCGGAGAACTTCGTGAGACCTTCGAAATGACATATAATTCATCTAGATCGGATAAGTAGATTATTTTATAAAATATTATTAGCGACTAAACGACTGATAAAATTAAAATGAATAATAGTTTTATTAACTGTTCTTTGAGTGATTGTATGATTAACATTTAGTTTATATTAACAATGATTAATATGAGAGAAGAACCAATTGACGGGGAGCTTGAGGTGGGAATGTCTTGTCTTCAAAAAGGTGGGAACTCTTATACCTTTCTCGTAATCATTCAGTAATTTACATTTTATCATACCATGTTGTGTGTACTTGGTTGAGCATGT
>JAJJMA010346614.1:31395-51013 GCA_023529015.1 Papaver nudicaule
TTCATTAAACATTTATCTGCCAAGTGGTTTATTAGCTCTTGACTCATTGAGAATCGTTAGATGGACCACAGAAGATATATTCGTGATAACCAAGTCCAACTAAGAGATAAAGGAGTCAGAGTTTAACCCGTGTGAAATTCCAGAGAATATTCACCTTGGACTGTTCGGGAACCGCCCTTCTGAATTACGGCCCAATACATCGAATCTGAGGTTCACGTACATGTACGTGTACAAATTGATGTTTTAGAACTCAGGAGTAAAATCTGGAGTCATTGTTCACGAACCAGTTCGGGAACCGTCGTTACTCAGAATTAGGGTTTAACTGGATCCGCTGGAAGTTCTGGGATGGGCAAGTACTTAGACGTGTTATACGCCCTCAGCTATAATCCACTGGACTCTTGCTCAAGAGTACTCCTTTAGATTCACCCATATTCAACAAGTGATTTGCAAGTAAACCATTGCTACGGAAAGATGGTATCGAATCTATCTCATGCATTCTAATAACCTTAGTATTCGTGGGAACAAATACCAACATAACACATGGTTATGTAGACAAGAACACGATCTCAATCGCTATTAGTATCTCTACTAAAGTAGTCGACTATTTCGAAAGATAGAATAAGTAGAAGAAGAATTTCCATAAAAGTCATAACTCCTACTAACCTTTTGTCGATGAAGAATAATTGATGTCTTCTTTGTCTTCACAGTCTTCGTCTTCAAGGTCTCTACTACTTTGTCTATATCCCAATTCCGAAATCTAAACTCTAGTAGGCTAAATCAAGATTGTGTTTTGACACCTAAAACTGACAACTAGCTTGATATACCAACGCTAGTGGGTTTGACCGAAAAATGCCCTAACAACCCTTCTGACATATTGATAATAAACTCGGCATTAAGGCCGAAAATATAGAACAAAAATAATGAAAGGATCATACTGGTTATACAAAGACAATGACAGACCAACTTTCTCTTGCCAAAAACTAACTACCCAGATTCTTGGTAAAATGAAGTTCTTGGAGATTAGGAGAATCTGAATTTGAGCAGAGGTAGGAAAACTCATATTCCTCACCAAACCAAGATTTCAATTGATACATATGAGTTTTTTTTTTCCATTATGCTCTTATTCGTTCACTGAATCGGTACAATCATCATCACCATAAGCACCTCTCTTGGGCTTTTTCTTCAAGCAACTACTCGCGTCATCATCTTCGACACTACCAACATAAAAACCGAAACCATCGGATACAAATCTATCTTTAGAAGCGTTATCACCTTCGTCAAAAGTAATGTCTTTGTCATCTGAATCATCAACAACAACGACATTACTAGTTTCAAGAATACCTTTGCCTACATCGGCATCCTCATCTTCGACATCATTAGTAGCTTTCGGTATATCCTCGCCAGCACCAACTATTTTATCCTCGGTATCAGAAGCTTGCGATATATCCTCGCCGACACCAGCTACCTTATCCTCGGCACCAGCAACTTTTGGTATATCCTGGTCGGTACCAGCTACCTTATCCTCGGCACCAACAACTTTCGGCATATCCTGCTCGCTTGCACCAACTACCTTATCCTCAGCAATAGAAGCGTTTGACATATCATCATCAATATCAACAACCTAACCTTCCATATTAGTAGCATCAGGAGTATCCTCGTCGGCACCGGTTACTTGACCTTTGGCGTCTGACTCTTCAACTTCCTTCGACAGCTCACCGACCTCCTTGGCTTCTTTCCCGTTAAAACATAATCTATCACCTTTATCACTCAACAAATCAAAATCCTTCCTCTTAATAACCATTTCATCAACAACCACAGATACACCCACCCGATCCTTAATCAAATGATTTTGATCACCAAAACCACCATGATCAACAGAATAAACACCCACTCGATCCTCAGTCAAATGCTTTTGATCACCAAAATCACCAATAAACACCCACCACGACAACTTTACATCCATAAAAAATCACACCATCATAATGAAAACTGACAACTTAAGCAAGAAATCGCCAACATAAACATCAACATTTCCATAGAAATGTCATTTACAACACTACAATTACCTGAATCAACACCAATCGAAATACCAGCAGTAATAAGAATATCATGAGCACCTCTAACATCATACACATTATTCAATTTCAGATCCAATTGCTCAGATTTTTACTCATTTTCAGATTCTTACCCAAAATCAACGTTTAGGGCAAAATCAAAAAAATGGAAGATTGGTAAAATCATACTTGGCTTCTCTATACCAAATTGATCAAAAGAACCATATAGAACAAAAAAAGCTAACCATCAAAGCCGGAGAATCTTCGTCTACAGAAACAGACGAGGAAACAACAAGATTTTTCAGTTATATAGAAGAGACCGAAAAAAATCAGAAGCAGAAATTAAATAAAAGAGAAAAGGAAATTTATACCGGACTAAGGGGCATGACCTTTCAATTTCCAAGCGGGGCATCTCCCGAGAAAGACTAAGGAGAAATGAAACGACGACAACAATGAATTTTTCCATCATTTACTGCATCTTCATCCACGGTTCAAGAGGAAGAAAAAGAAAAGAATATGGTGGTCATACTCCATATTCCTTTCCAAAATCCCACTCGGCTACAAGATGATGACCCTAACATACAAGTCCATGTGATAGTTAAGATGTACGGTAGAAAGTCTCTAAACTAATACTCATTAATTAATAAACTCTTTAACAATTTGATGATCCCAACTAGGTTTGCACAAGCTAAATCATAAGCTCTCTAAATTATTTTATTTTTTTGGTTGTAAGGCTATTAATTTAAAGAGTTTCTACTGTATGTAAGCGCAATAATAACCGTGTGTGAGAAGTATGGTATTATGTAGGGTATGTCATCATGATTCCTATAAATACTAACCTTATAACTGAAAAGGAGGGGACACCAAGTACACCACCAATTTTTGAATTCGTGAACCTAATTGATCAGATTACTTGAACGATCTCAAAAATCAATATTCAAGTAATAACCAGAGTCGACTTCTTTGTTTAAGAACTGAATCCCTAAAAAGAACAAGTTCATGTAGATCTCAATAGAGATGGATTCACTCAAGGGTTGAATCAACAAGCTTGGAATACTTTAATTATATAGATCAGAGAAAATATAATGCAGAAGGTAAAAGTAATGCAATACACCAGAAGTTTTGTTAACGAGGAAACCGTAACCAGTAGAAAAACCCCGGAACCTAGTCCAGATTTGAACACAGCACAGTATTAAGCGAATACAGACGCTAGACTACTATCAGACTTCAGACTATAATGTATCGAGACTGAAGTAACCCTCCAAGCAACTCAGCTACCATTGTGCTCCTACGTCTCTTGGCTCCCGCGGAAACATACACACTTGATTCCCCTAGATAGCGTCTTTTACGGGCCTAGGAGTTGCTCCACTTCCCTTCGTGAAGCGTTACCTTGCCCCTAACAGGACGCCTGGTTATACTCGATTTTTCTTTCAACAAAGGATATGATAGGTGATTTCCTTTAGACTTAAAGTCAAGGTTAATGGAAATCGATATGCTAATTAGGGCTTATTGATCTAACCTAACTAGATTTACCTCGTAAAGCGTGACGAACTTGATACATGACCTAATTCATGAATTGCGTTATGGAGCTTCTAGGACTTATAACACCGAGTGCAAACGTACGAAGCTTCTATCAAATCTTTGGTCTTTATTGATTGAATTGACCGCAATGAAACAATCGACCTAAGATACAGAATCAGGAATATAAATTACGACCTGTGCTTCACGATCCTCAAATGAAGTATTTTAAGTAGTCGTAGTCCAAGAAAATGACTTCGAGATGACGACCAACCTTTATGCAAGGATACACACATGTGTAGAGGATTGGTTTGTATCTTGCAGGAGGTCATCTATTTATATTGATCATTAAGGGAGGCTTTGCTTGAAAGTTAAGCAACCATGATTAGGGCTAAAGTAAGTTTCTGAATTTAGAAAAGTCTATAGGCTTACTTGGAGGTCCAACTCAATCTTCTACAAACCCGTTAGGGAATAGCCTAAGGTGGTGAGAAGACTCACCTTGATCAAGTGAAGGAATAGGCAGTGGCGCAACAAGTTAAACCACGCATTAGGGTTCACGAAAATATTTGTGAATGAACAGGACTAATAAGTGGACATGAGTTTTGAAATCCTTACGTGAACACAATCGGAACGTGTTCACATAGGAGCAAACTTCAAAAGAGAAGTTTTATTTCAGCTGGACATGAACACGATCGCAACGTGTTCATGTGTGACTAAATACGAGTTCAGGATTTTCTGAATGTGCACATGAACACGTTCGGAACGTGTTCACGTTAGGCACTTCCAGAGTTCAAGAATCTTCCTACAGCATATGAACACGTTCGGAACGTGTAGGCTTTGAAGTACTTATTCCTAAACAAACTTTATACCCATGTAGTTATAGAGCATCGGACACTATGGAAAAACCTATGTGCCGAGAAAACTAGTCTGTCGATCTTTCGATCAATATATACAACATCATCGACTATTAAATTGATAGAATTTGTAAATGCAATACCATTAAGAAAACCTTTCCAATATTTTGATGAGAACGATAAATATCAAGTGTGTAAGCTCCGGTCTTCATATTCAATGGTCTTTGTCTCGAATACCTAAACTATCCTAGTCCTAAATGATATTGTAGACTAAATCAAGGATAGTGTTTTGACACCTAAAATTAACAACTGACTTGATATTGCAACGTCAATTAGTTCAATTGAGCAATACTCTAACAATAATCTTTTGTAGATGATCCAAATTCATGACAATAAACCTCTTACCTCTACATTGTCTTTGTGTCTCTATAGTGGTTCTCTTAATAGTTTAGATATATTTAGCAACTATATTTGAATTTCTAATAATTTTATTATATTATCTTCGAGTTTGTAAGTTAGGGATAAATCAACTTTTCATGATAAAAACTAAATTCTGACAATTTCTTTGTTTCCCTGATTGTTTTGAGATCAACCCTGCCATGGGAAGCGCATCCAGCCAGCTTCCAATCGTTTAAGGCCCTTTCCCATAGGAAAGGGCAAATTTCTTGATTTGTCTTGCCACGTGGCCAGACAAATGTGATTTTGCACTATTGAAAAACAGGCAAATCTAATTAAAAAGTATTTTTTAAGGGACCCATTGAATTTTATTTCGTTAAAATAATAATTGTGGAAAGATGTGTAGGAGAGATAAATGGGATATATTATAAAAACTTAAAGTAAGAGAGAGATAACAAAAAAATAGGAGAGAAGAACCATTTATAGAGAAAGACTCTATCGACGTCGAGAGAGTCTCTATCGACCGCTAGTTTGTAGTACTGGCCCGTCAAACAGGCAGATCTGGCGGTTTGCCTGCCCGTTTTTGGTGTTTGCTCCTTCCATAGTGGGGCAAACAAGGCAAAACATAGTGTTTGCCTTCCTCAAAGGAAGGGGCCTAAGCAGGGCCGGAACTAGTCAGATGACTCGTGGGCAAGCAATAGGTTTGGGTGATTTAGTATAAAATTGTTGAGTTGAAATATCGCTTTCCGTTTCCATATATATCCAACCTCAGAATCGAATGCCAACAATATTCATAGTTAACGAGCAGGGACGAAGAAGATCTATCCTTCTCGGTAAAACCCTAGAAAATATCTGATTCCTCGTTCTAAATTTCTTTACTGTATATTTATTTATTTTCTCTTCCTGATCAATGGCGTTGAAATCTGGTGGGAGAAAACTTTCGTTTGATATTCTTAATGGAGATGTTTCTTCTATTGAGGACGAATTTGTATTGTACAGATCACTTTCAGATCCAATGTGTGAAAACGGAGAGACTCTTTCCTCTAACAATTCAAAAAAACGTAAGAAGAAAAAGAAAAAGAAGAAGAAGAATCTTAATACTACGGCAATAGACGAAGAAGATCCAATTACTGATGACCTTCTTCATCGTTCTTGTGCGAATGGATTTGAATCGGATTACCAAAGTTATAAACTTCAAACCGAATCATTGGTTAGGGTAGCAGAAGAGGTTGAAAAAACAAGTCTGAGTACGGTGGATTTTCAGAATTTCGATCGAGATCTTCAACCATTAGTTGAATTGAGACAGAGAACTGTGAATTTGAATGTGCCAAGTACTCAATTGGATGAGTTCTCAGCTAAGGAAGACAATGATGTTGGAATTGGATTGATTTCATCGTCTGCTCAGAAACCTCAGGTCAATGGAAGCTTTGTTCCAAAATTAGGCACCGAAAAATCATTGGATTGGAAGCGTTTACTTGCTGAAGATCCAACATATCTTCCTTCTTTGGAGAAATCACCAGTGAATTACTTCCTCGGAGAGATGCATAATGGGAATACGTTGCGAAGCACAACTATTCTAGGGAATGACAAAGAGAGAGACAGAGTCTATGACACTATATTCAGATTGCCATGGAGATGTGAATTGCTAATCAATGTGGGTTTTTTCGTTTGTTTTGATTCGTTTCTTTCGTTGCTAACCATTATGCCAGCTAGAATTCTGATTTCTCTTTGGACCTCACTGAGAACTAGGCAGTTCCAGAAACCATCTGAAGCAGTCTTGTCAGACTTGAGCTGTTTGCTGGTATTGATCAGTGGAGTCGCTCTTTTACACCAAGTAGATATCAGCTTAATTTATCATATGATTCGTGGTCAAGGAACTATTAAACTCTATGTAGTGTACAATGTGCTAGAGATATTTGACAAACTCTGTCAGAATTTTGGGGGAGATATCGTGCAAATTCTGTTCAGTTCAGCTAAAGGAGTTGCAGATTCTTCACCAGAGAACATGTCGTTTTGGATTTGGAGGTTTGCTTCTGATCAAGCATTAGCTGTTGTTTCATCAATAATTCATTCATTTGTCTTGTTAGCTCAGGCAATCACTTTATCAACCTGTATTGTTGCTCACAACAATGCGTTGCTTGCTTTGCTGGTGTCAAACAATTTTGGGGAGGTAAAAAGCAATGTTTTCAAACGGTTTAGCAAGGATAACATTCACAGTCTAGTATACTATGACTCGGTGGAGAGGTTCCACATCTCAGCTTTTCTATTATTTGTACTGGCTCAAAATATTTTGGAGGCTGAGGGTTCGTGGTTTGGGAATTTTGTTCTTAATGCATTCATGGTTTACGTTTGTGAAATGGGTATTGATATCATCAAACATTCGTTCGTAGCAAAGTTTAATGAGATAAAGCCGGAAACATACTCTGAGTTTCTTGAAGACCTCTGCAAACAGACTCTGAACATTCAGCCAGAAGACGGAAGGAATAAACTAACTTTTATTCCCTTGGCGCCAGCATGTGTGGTTATCCGTGTACTTGCACCAGTATACGCAGCTCATCTTCCTTATGGACCCTTGCTGTGGAGACTATTCTGGATCCTACTCTTGTTAACGATGACCTACGTAATGCTGGTGAGTTTAAAGGTGATGATTGGCATGGGTCTACAGCAATATGCAACTTGGTACATTAATAGGTGCAGAAAGAGAAAACACCACCTTCACTCAGACTAACTTGCTGAGGATATTCGGGAAAAGAAAACGCTAGCTCCCGTTTGTGCGTCAAGTTTGCCTCACTATCCTTGAATCCATCTCCCACCATTTAGGGATGTTGCTCAGTATAGTCTGGTAATTTAAACTTCAGTCAAGTGGTGAAGTGAGAAGCAGATTCTGTTTTGTACCAGTTTCTGGATGAGCATGAGCGGCATTGGACTCTGTGGATTTGGTCCTCAACTGTCCATGGTTGTGCACTTCCATGGGAAACAAGTGAAAGAAAATGAAAATCAAAGGAGGCTGTTGTGGGTGTCTTTTGATGATGTTTTCGGAGCTAAGCATAGGATTTCATCTGTGTCTGATCTAACTACAATGGTAAAAATTTGGTTTCTAAGAATCAGAATTATACATGAGAACTCAATTCCAAGGATTGAGCAGTTTAAGCAAAGAGTACTGCACTTCACAAGTGAGTTTAGTCTGGGGATGAAAGGCACTATGTGGAATTGCACATATGATTTGCAGGTGCTGAGATCTTTCGGCATTGGTGGAAGAAAGGTTCATAGGGTGGTTATAAAAGAGTTTTTCTGTAGTCTATTTATGGTAAACTAGATTTTTCTCAACATAGGACTGGCAGGTGGAAGAGATTATGCTGGTCAGAGTATTGGAGCTGTCAGGTGGGTTGGGGTTGGCAACAAATTATTTGGCCAAAGTAATGGCTATCGTTCGTGCTGGTGAATGGGCAGTAGGGAAGCAGTAATATGAGTGTATGTTTTGTTTCTGACTCAAAAAGTGCGAAGGATATTGAGAAGCATTTCTCGTAAACATTTCTTTAGAAAAGTTAACTTCACACAGCGGGATAAGTTGGCTTAGGGAGGTGCACTGTTGAGTAGAGGGGAAGTTGTAGTATATGATAGTCAGACCAATTTTGTTGGACAATCTTCTTTTTCACCTTGTAAAGAGTTTGTTCTTGTTTTTGTTTTTCTTGAAAAAATTCCATATTTGATTGAGCAACAAAGGTGCTCATTACATAGAAAGAAAAAAGAAAAGAAACAGATAACATAATTATCAGCAAAATACTGCCTTCTCCATGCTTCCTCACTGTTTCAAGCCTAGTTCAATCAATGCTCCAAGATTCTTGCTTTGGCTACATTGAAAGGCAAAACTTGACAACACCTGATTTTTTACCAACAAATTGTCTTCCCTCTGACAATTCTGATTTTGAATACAACCGTCTAATACGAAATTATTCTATTAACTTTTTTTCAATGAAATTTCCATTTTACATAATATGATTAAACACTATGTTGTTGTACATTGTTTGTTCTGTTGTGTAAGAACTGAAAAAGCCCCAAAATTACTGCCCAATGAGCTAGTTCTAGATTTTCATACTGATTGTTCTGCTACAAGAGAGCTTTTGCTGGCATGAGGTGAGGCCCCTAAGTCCTAACACAGATATTACATTTAAGATTACAACGCTGCTCACCATGTTCCCAGAGAAATTTCTAGGAAAATGCAGAAGATGTTTCGATCTTCTTTTACGTTCTCTGTGCCACAGACAACACAGCACCGAGCAAGATTTAGGAGGAAATTAGCTTCTCACCAGTCTGGACTGTATGCATTAGGAACATCATGTAATGGATGCCCTTTCAAGTTTCTTTCAACTATTCTTTGTGCAAGTGAAACCTGCTTTCCAACAACGAATACAAAAGCTTTCCCGATGCCTCCTCCAGCACCCCTTGCAGTTCTCCCAACACGACGTACATATTCACTAGGATCCCGTGGGAAGTCAAACAGTATAACGTGATCTACTCCTCCCATGAAATCAATACCCCGTGAAGCTCTGTTTCAAAAATGTCATCAACCACAAGTTAAATCAAAAAAGTACAAAGCAAAGCAAATAAACAGTCACTTATTTAACTACTTCTAGCCGTCTAGAAAACTCAATAACCACAGTACATAAAAGCTGATTCTGGGTACTATTTCACACGTAATATGTTGACATGGTGCTCCTAAGGTTTGAGCAACTGATTGATGTAAAAAACCTTTCCTTTCCTCAAATTTGCGGCTTCTAGCTAAAATTATCCGCTCTAATGGCATTAGAATTTCAAATAGTTACAGCTCAAATTAGGAGCAGCAACAATTACTCGAATCAATCTCAGGTTTGAGAGATATGTGTCGTTACAATTGTTCAAGACTAGCCATGTGAAGGAGACAACTTGATGCAGTTATAAGCTAAACTCAAGGACTTCAACTAGATTTAAACATTCCTCGGAATAATAATTATATAGATAGATGATATTCAGTTGTTTCTGTTGCGCAACTGAAGTAGAAATCATGGTGTCGGATAGAACATGAACATTTAATAAAACAGACTCAGTTCAAGAACCTTAAAAAGGATTAATGTTCGCAGTAAGTTGTTAAGTGTGGTACCTGTCGGTGCAAATCAAAAACAAAGAATCTTCAGTAGACTGAGGATTGAGAAACTCTTTCATATTAGCGAGGCGTGCTTCTTGAGTTAAAGCAGAATGGAATGGCAAACCCCTGATACGAACTCCTTTTCTATCATATCGATTTAAAATATTTTCAACTTTTCTGCACGTTTCAATCTGAAGAGGTTGATGAAAGGATTAAGAGTGAAAGAATATAACAATACTATTACAAGAGGAGAAAGAGTTGCCAAGAAAATAACTAGTGAAAAGGGGTTACTTGGAATTCAAAACTAACCTTATTGCAAAAAATAATAGTTCTGAAAACTGGTTTTCCCTCCAAAAGCCGCAAAAGAGCAGATTTCTTGTTTTCAAATGCTGTTTCTGGTGTTTTCTCCATTCGATCATCTCCACTGCAATCTACAAGTACCTACATATATGACTGCAAACAAATGAGTAAACAGTCTCAAATCACATCATAGGTTTCACCACCAGAGTGGCTCGCCTACTAATCATGTATGATTAGTATTTCTTAATTTCCTCTATTACCTCAAATAATATTTCTTTTCTAATAACATTTAGTATTTTCCAATCGGAAAACAATCGTACAGAAACTGGGACCATTTTGGCTCAACATGTAAATCTTCAAAGTGAGGAGACATTCCTTATTTTTATTTATTTTTATTTTGAAAATGATGACACTCCTTATTAACTTTCATGTGGAAGGATGTAGTTAAGTATAAGTGAGTTGTTACTTAAGGTAGCTCTATTTTAACTACTTCAACCTAGTTTTAACTCTATTTTAACTACTTCAACCTAGTTTTCTTTAGTACTTTGGATCTTTTCAGAAATGTATAAAATTTTAAGTAACAAACAAGTAAGAAAGGTAAATGAGAAGTATGAAACAGAAAGATTGTTATCATTGTACTCATCAAGTTCAAGCACAAGTGCCTACCTCTTCAAGTCTAGAGCTTGTCCGGTGGATGCCAGGTCCCATGATCACTTCAGCATCAGGAAAACTTTCAACAAGTTTGTTGTATATCTCCACTGGTAAAGTTGCGGTCACGAAAAGATATTGTGTAGTAACAGGTGCAAAATTGAGAAAGCTATGCAATACTTGTTGAAAGTCTTCATCAGCAAATAGTATATCGACCTCATCTAATACAGCACTTGTAACAGATTGGGCAGAAGTGAAACAATATAAATTTATTAGACCACACAATTTTTCTTTCTTTGAGAAATATATACAGCTACATATATATATAGCAGATAAAGGAAACGACCAGGTGTAAGAAGCCTTCATTTAGCAGATAAAGAGTTGGATGCTTTACCATTTGAGGTTTGTCAGCTGTAAGAAGCCTTCATTTAGCAGATAAAGGAAACGACCAGGTGTTGCTATGAGAACATCTATATCTTGTTGGAGGCTTTCTAACTGCGTTTTCTGTCGAAAACCACCTGTTGCTACCATAGACCTGAACGGAAGCCCACACTTTGACATGGATCGGCAAGCACTTAGTACCTGCAAAACTTCAGAGTGTCAATAATATCATCCACATACATGTAGGTCTATCCACTTGTACACTAGTCTTTCACTGCCAATTTTAGAAGGTAAAAGTAACTCTCAAATATCTTCTCCAGAAAATAACTGGTTAACAAAATTTAAAAAAAAAAATAAAAAAAAATCAATTAGTTGTTACAAATTTGGGCGTTAATGGAACCCTGATCATTTCGACTATAGTTTTACTGTATACACTGCGCACCAGAGCTTGTGTACAGACAGCTAATGGACCAACCATTTATGTTTATTACTTTGATATGCTTATTTAAATCTTGCAGTATTGCCCAACATGCATCAGTCTCCATTCGCTCCGGGATTGAATGTGATACAAGGTAATACACCTAGCAAATGGAACTTTTGTTTTATGTTTCTGTGACATCTCTCAAATTAAACTAATGAAGCACAAAAAGAAACCTGTTCAAACAACATGATGCTTTGAAACATAAATACAATTCAAACTATCTAATAATTCAAAATATCCTTGTAAAAGAAGCGCAAAACTGGTAAATAATGCATATATATTTGTAATTTTGTGAAGTAGTTATACATCTTGGCTGTGCTTGCAACATTTCGCTAAAAGTACTGTTGTACAACACTATTTAACATGCTCATACAGCTTTTACAAATTGGTGGATGCAACATCCGTAAGAGGGGGGAATATCAGTTATTTGCCACCAAAGAATGAAAAGAAAGATGGAGAAGGTAAACCAAGCACTTACTTGAGAACCCAACTCAGCAGTTGGTACCAATATTACTACCCGGGGACATCCAGGAGAGGATTTACCAAGTCCTTGTAACTCCTCTTGCCGGAGCTGCTGTAACACTGGTGCCAGATACGCAAGCGTCTTTCCTGACCCACTTTGATCAGCTACAATGCAAGTCTTTCCCTCACTAACAGGCGCAAAAGCCATGGCCTACGATTATGTGAAATAACTAGTTAAAAGTCGCAACCATTAACACAGAAGAAAAAGAACTACTATGCAGTTTCATTCAATTGTAAAAGAAAACAAATCAGAACTATGAAATTATGAAATTATTCCATCAATGGTAAAGCTAACAACTGATATTATAAAAGTAATGAACAAACAGAAGAAACCAATTTAGACCAGTATTTTCGTAGTTCCGGACTAATTTTGGTGTAACTAGACCATAACCAAATAAGCTACTATTAAACAAGTGTTTCATGATTATAGTAAGTACTCAAGGGAATATATATATATATATAGGAAGTGGTTGCTCAAGAGGACTTGGGAGACTTTTTACGAATCTGGTCGACCTATGATATTAAGTAAAAGGTTTCACATTGATGAAGCAGTCATGTATTGATAAATGTCGCTAAATTATAAAGTTGGACAAAGTTGTTTCTTCGAGAAAGCATACAGCATGTCATTTTATGAAATCCTCGTTCTTTTTTTCGCAGCATCGTGTGTGGTCAGCTTAAAAGTCTATCTCGAGTATCAAAATTTTGAAACAAAGTAGAAGAAAGAATATCAAAGTGTACCTGAATATGTGAAGGGCGGGAGAAATTCTGCCCCCTCAAAGATTCAACAACATCATCGCTACACCCAAGATCTCGGAAAGTTTTACGGCTGAAAAAACCGTGGCCAACGGAAATCTTCTTAGGGTGCTTCAAATAGTGTCTCGTATCATATGAAGTATTATCATAGACAGACACACCACCACCCCATCCTCTTAAGGAAGCATCAGGAGCACGCCTTGGAACTGAGACAGCTGGTTCATCCACTTCATTGTAATCATCATCATCATCATCAGAAGGTTTTGACATTGTACTTTTTTCCCTCATAACATTCCCCATAATGCGTCTGGGATTGAAGTCCTGCTCACTCGCACTTACAACAGTCTCAGTATCTGGCATTATATCTTCGATCTCTCTTTGCCGCGACACCCTTGATATGCTTCTTCTTTGTTGAGTTGCACCAACATTCGTCTCTCTTTTTACAAATCCACGCTCCGAATCATCAAACCGCGACCCATTGTAAGGCTTATCACGTTTTTGCATCTCTTCTTTCCCATAACCATTTTTGGCACTGGTTTCTCTTTGCTGCGACACCCTTGATATGCTTCTTCTTTGTTGAGTTGCACCAACATTCATCTCTTTTTTTACAAATCTACGCTCCGAGTCATCAAAACGCGACCCATCATAACCTGTATCAAGCTTTTGCATCTCTTCTTTCCGATAACCAACTTCGGCATTGGTTTCCTTAGTAAGTGATGATTTTCTTATTAAAGCACTTACTCTCTGTGCCTTCAACTTACCAAAGCTTCCAGCTGCATTCTTCCGAACTGCTGGCAAATCATCATTTCTGGTACTGGTAACTGGAGCAGCAGCAGCAGTCTTAACATCTGTTTACATCAAATTCAGCAAAACCCTATGCAACCTTAGTAAAATTTAACTCAAATTCAGCACAATAACTAGTTATATTCAATAAGAATTCGATAAATAACATACAAAATTAGGGTTTAAGAGAGACTCACACCCTCCATTTTCATTCATCTTCTTGTTATTAACAACTTGTTCTTCTTCTCTACTGGCTCTTCTAGTCTGATTAGGCTTCCATTTGAGAGTTTCTTTAGAAGGAAGAGGAGAATCATCATCACCCCAAACAATAACTTTTTCTCCAGTTTCATCATCAATTAACTGATAAGCACCCGGTGTGTCTAAATTCTTGCGAATATATCCAGATGACCTAACTATAATAACCCCTCCTCTAGTAGTTTTTTGATTAAATAGGAATAATCCAGCATTTTCGAATTTAGATGAAGAGATAATGTTGAAATTGGGTGATGAAGAAGATGTTGTGGTTGTTTTGATAGAAAAGGGTAGGTTTAGAGGAGCTGTAGTTAACATTGCATTAGGGTTTTGTTTGATATATGGTTATGAATTCTCTTCTTGTCTAGTTTTGCTCCAATTTACAGGTATCTGGGTTCTTGCAATTCAGGTAAGAGGAACGGAAGTATAAGAAAAGGTTAAGAGGGAAGCGGGAAGAAATGTAGAAAACTGGAAAAATGAAAAGCTATCCCGAGAAGAAACAAGTGGTGATAAGATTTCTTTATTTTTCTATTTTATATTTAGTTTTGAGTGTGTTGAATCAAACAACGGGACAGTTTGGCCGAGTGGTCTAAGGCGCCGATTTAGGCTCTGGTCCGAAAGGGCGTGGGTTCAAATCCCACAGCTGTCAAATCTTTTTTTCTTTTTTTTTCTATTTCACGCTTTGCTCACTGCCAGAGCGAGAGACTCTGGATACAAACAACATTGCACCACTGTTTCACTTGTAGGCTTGAGTCAATGATTGTTTAACTTGTAGGAAGGACTGACTGCAACAGGAAACTCTATTCAGTTCTCTCCATCTCCAAGCAACCCATAAGGTAATAAAAAATAAGTCATAAGACGGAGGTTACTGGTAGATTCAACACAAAAACTTCACCAACTACAAAAACTAAAACCATAAGAAAAATATCGCCTCAGTGGGAGGTCTCAGCTCAAACTTAGATGACCAGGTGTTAAAAATGTTTCCGACCTACCGGATTCGAACCAGTGACCTAAGGATTAAGCTGCAAACTACTACAGTCCTCCGCTCTACCAACTGAGCTAAGGTCGGAACGTTGTTTGTTTCGATGAATAATGTAATTTATTAGGCTCCAATCTGCTTCTTGTCCCCAGGTCCATATCTGACATTCTAATACTCCAGTTTAGCTCTCCTAGAAGTGACTATTATCAAAATGAGATATAGCCATTGCATCCTTGCATCAATTTATACTCTCCAGAATAGCTACATCTAAAACTTCTAATCCCTCTCAGATTCTTTTTGACACAATCCAAAAAAGTTGCAAGTGATTGAATGAGTGATTATCCAAAGAGGCTGATTCCGAACGGGACTACCTGGTGCATGACACATCTAGTACTAGGCAAATACCGTACATTTATACCCGCACTATAAGGTTAGTTTCTTCCCGGTTGTTGTGTCATGAATCTGTATGGTTGTCCATGTGCAACACCTAAATGTCGTAGGAGCTCACGCACCTTCACGTTCATGATCTGGTTTGTTTAGCAGATGTCTGAGCAAAATCTAAGCAAGTTGCACAGCAAATTAAACCAATAACAAGAGAAGTACAGTTATGTGGAGTAGCCAATAACAAGAGAAGCACAGTTACATGGATTAGTTGACGTCATCTTACACTTGGAAAGCTGCTTGAATTTTCCAACAAAAGTAGCAAACATTGGTTATATGGTGAAACTTCAAACATAAGTCTCCCTGGTGTAGCCTTATAATAGAGTACAGAGGTAAGACCCATAACAGTATGAGAAAATATCAAGAGGGTGAATTACAAATTTTTCAGTAGAAAAATGTGGGACTTGAGAGGTCCTGGTCCCTGGAGTCTTTAACTAGTCAAACAGGGATGTACTTCACCAAGAATTGGTAAAATAAAGCAAAAGAGGAATGCAGCAGTAAGAAAAGAAACTACATCTCGAGCTCTCCCTTAGGATCTGATGACAGCTGCCGCAGATCCCCCAAAAATTGCATACATATCCATGACGTTTCATACAGCAAGAGTCCGCTTATAGGAAAGTTTTGTCCAAGTCTTGCATTATCTGAAACGGCTACATCAGGGAACATTGTGCTCCGCCTGGGGAATACTGACCATCTTCCTTCATCCAGCCTTGGTAACCCTTCCTGTTTGCAATTTTGTTGAATGGCACATTGGTGTGCCTATTCTGCAAGCAAAGGGCTACGTTTAAATACTGATAATATAATGTCATTGACGCTTTAAAGATATAATCCAAGATAGATAAATCCTGATAATATCTAATTTGTAAATTGATATCAAGTTTCTTCATCAAAAACCAGGTTTGGTCAAACATTCAATGTCTACAAGTGAAGATACACGCTTGCACCTCCAGGCTTACACATGTCCTCTGAAACAGATAGCTTTTAACTAGCTGAAGTGAGGGAACGGGCTCAACACATGGAGGTGCTGAGGGGCTGGGTCAGAGACTAGTTTAGGCTGACTGCCTAACCAATTATGAAAGAGATGGATGTGTAACACCCCAAGACTAAAAAATCAGGCTCCTCATTGCAGATTCTTGAACTGTCTGGATTTCTGATAAAGTTAATCTAAACATACAGCTACTACCCTTCTACCTAAAGCGAGTGCTCAAGTTCGCTTGAATACTTCAAGAATCTAAGAAAACAATCAACTTAAGCCTGCCCTCAAGGTTTTCAGTTGACCATTTAACTTAACCATAGTGGTCGACAATCCACAGTGATTTCTCAACGAGTGAAGCTAAATTCAAAGATTTAATTACCCCTCGTACAAAACTAGGCAATCTTTGTTAACCATGCTCAGAGTTAGCACACTGATACGACCTCAAGTCTTCTTGGAAAAAACAGTCCTCTATGACATGAGATGCAGCTTTGCTTTTCAAGCTAAAGCATTGTCTAAGTTCCCATACAAAAGTTAGTCTAGCACCTACATATGTATTTTAGTGTAAATATACTATATCACATTTTATCTTATTTTAATTCCTATGAGGTTAATGCAATAATCATTAAAAAGTACATTGATACAGAAGTACCTTGTTGTCTTCGTCGTCCCATATCAGCGAAGTGTCTCCTTTTGTTGGAAAGTCTTTAAAAGAAACAAGATTGAGATTCTCTGGCTAAAAAACGAAAATTGTGTCATACCTGGGCAACTACTAAGTGCTTTAACAAGAAGTCAACAACGCATCTAACAGATTTTTAATCAAGCAAAGTGGCAAACAAATCAGAGAAGTCAGAGAATTTACCCATTCTACCTACAGAGAAAATTAAACCAGGATATCTTGTACTGCTTAACTACAGAACAAAAAAAGACAACTGCGATAAAATAATAGACCCAACGCCTTTGTACAAATGCAATGAAATTCAACATGGGACTTCACCAAAAGCAAACACAGCTAGAAGACCAGAGCGATTAAAAGGATGTAGTCTTAAGTCACCGAGTTAGTGCCACATTCAGCTTATATTGAAGTAAATTTAACATAGTCTGATAAAAGTGTACGACCCAATGATTTCACAATTCTGTATCCAATTAGTTCCTTCAAGAAACCCGGGACCATGAAGCCAGAGCAGCATCGAACTAGGAGAAGTGTAAACTGAGATCGGAAATGCGTCCTTCCTCACGAAAGAAGTAATCATACTGCCACATGGTCACTAGTTTATACAAACAACAAAAAGAAGCAAAATACCAGAGATATTATCAACGGATATTATTTAGCAGAATCAAAACTGAAGCATACAATTGTCTGGCAAAAGTCGCATGCCAACAGAACTTGAGCATGTCATTATTTGCAGAAAATCCAAGCTAATTGGAGGATATAAATCACATCCAACAGCGAGAGCATAAGATACAAATTAAAAAGAAGCTAAGTAAAGGATAACATCCAATGATGCAGAAATGAAAGAACCATGACACCAATAGCGATAACAAGAATTTCCTGAGGTGCATTTGGTATTGAAGGTGCTTATTGTAAAATAGTCGCTAGCGACAGCATGCCAAACACCTAATAGGTTCTTGAACAAGTTCAAACAAGAGCCAAGACAAGATCTTTCATTACAATGATAGAAAAAACTCTCAAATAGACTGAGACCCATTCACGCGTCACTTCCTGATGAACATAGTCTTTCAATATCTCTTCCATTCCTAGATTCATGTGCCAAAAAACAGCACGGTTCGCCTCAAACATCTGTTTCAGTGTGTTCCCTTTCACAGCTGACTTTTTAGCTTTCTCTAATGGTGTTGCTTCAAAACATCTTGTGGCGATATTCTGATAAGGGGGATAAATTCCAACTTGACGATGCTGAATTTGTCCGTTAATAAGTTTGTTGGTACTCCCTAAGGTATGGAATTCATTCTTAAAGTTCCCCAAATCCGACAGTGGAGTTGATATGTTCTTCCTAACTTGGATCATCTTGTTTAATACTCTCCTCGACATCCTTAGACAAATAAACAAAATACAAACGATTTAATTGTTGTATAAGTTTGCGATTGATTCAATTCAGAGTTATGATTGATTCGGAAAGATAAGCTGCATGTTAACCTAAAGTGCGCAAATCATATGAAGGGAATAACCAGACCAAATTAAAGTTTTCTTAAAGCTACTATGATTTCGTAAAATACCTGTTTCGATTTCCAAATCGCAACCAAAAGAACAGAAAATCCAAGATCGTTCTGATTGATCGAATTTCCCTCTAACTCGATGAACAGACAGCAAAGAAGAAATATGTTTCGGCCGGCGTAAAGTACCAAACCTTTAATGGGCCTAAGATTTGATTTGGGCTGTAATTATTAACACGTTTGTCCATTTTGAAGTGTTTACATGTGTGCTGCCTGTGTGCAGTTGACCAGTGGTGGAAAATAATGGTGAGATGAAAGTGGCGTGTAAAAGAATTTTGACGGGCAAACACAAAGCGATAAAGCATATGGTAAAAAGCTCATCAGCAGTAAGCAAAGTGGTAAGCTGAACTGGGAACTTGCAGGCATGCTATGGCTTCCCTGTGGTGTTAGAATATTGGGTTATCAGAAACATTGCCATCATAAATTCAGAAAAATGCAATATATATACGAATACCGCTTTGAAATGCTAAAGAACATCACTTTGAACTAGTAGTAACATAAGAACAATATAGGCTTCATTGATATATTACAGATTAGAGAAAATAAAGCATACTAATGTAGATCTCTATTAAGTACTCTTTCACAAAAGTTGCCCTTCCAATCACTAGACGAGTCTGTAACAACTTACCGAAAGATACCAAAATAAGCTTGACATACTTAAACATAAATAAAACTAAATACTAGTACTAGAAATGTGATAGCCAGCTATAAGCAAAGTTCCCACCAAGATTTACCGAAGCTTCGGGATGGTGTAAACATAATCTCCCCCTTTGAGACGAGCAGGCGTCCTAACAGCCCTCGTGCCCCTACGAACTGTTGGAAGCATTCCATTTTCAGATGATTTAGCTTTTGATCTGGTTGGTGGAGCCTTTTTAGTTGGAGACTTGGATCCATCCTCTTCTTTCTTTTCATGATTGTCATCACCATCA
>JAJJMA010346637.1:0-14511 GCA_023529015.1 Papaver nudicaule
AGGGTGAGTTCAAACTATAAATAGAGGCTTCCTCTATCTTCCAAGGCAGAACGTTCAGAACAACTAGAACACCGAGAACATCCAGAAAACACATAGAGCCTCAGAGAAAATACCTGAGAATCTAAACTCGTTCTAGTCCTTGGAGATTTCCAGTCGACTTCACGACGGAAATCTTGAACTCAAACACCCCAAAACTCACCTTCAACCTGATCTCAAGTTTCTTCGCTGTTTCCCTCCCTAGACCAACCTCTATCCTCTCTGTGACCGAAGCAAGGTGGGAACGGCCATCCTTGGTTTAGGCTTGCCTTGTTCGACTTTGATCTCCGAGCACTACGAAAGTACCCAGAGACGGTACACTTGTTTTTGCAGGTAAAAACACCAGGATGATCTGCTCCATCTTCGTGTAGTTTCTTTCAGCGGGATACAAAGTCTTGCTGATGTAGTAAATAGGTATTTCCTCCTTCTCGTTTGTCCTGACTAGGACCGCACTGATTGTGCTGCTGGTTGCCGCCAAATACAGAGTTAATACTTCACCTTTGTCTGGCTTTTGTAGCGTCGGAAGGGTAGTTAGGTGCTCTTTGACTTTTTCGAAGACCTGCTGGCAGTCTTCTGTCCATGCGAACCTGCAATCCTTCCTTAGTGTGGAGAAGAAATCCTTGCATCTATCTGATGATCGGGCTATGAATCTTCCCAGTGCCGCCAGTCTTCCACTCAATCTTTGGACGTCCTTCAGGTTCTTCGGTGATGGCATGTCCACCACAGCTCTGACTTTCTCCGGATCCACCTTGAATCCTTTTTTGGTGACTAAGTACCCTAAGAATTTTCCGGAGGTCACCCCGAAGGTACACTTCTCCGGATTTACCTTCATTTTTCAACTCCGCATGGCTTCGAATATTTCTCTGAGATCCGCCAAATGATCTTTCGACTTCAGACTTTTGACGAGCATATCGTCAACGTATACCTCCAAGTTTTTTCCAATCCATTGTTTGAATATTTTATCCACTAGTCTCTGATATGTGGCTCCTGCGTTTCTCAGTCCGAAGGTCATTCTTGTATAACAATATAACCCTCTCGGAGTAAAGAAGGCAGTATGTTCTTGATCTTCTTCGGTCAGGGCTATTTGGTTATACCCCGAGTAGCCATCCATAAAAGATAGTAACTCGTGACCTGAAGTCGCATCGACCAGTTGATCAATGCTTGGTAAGGGATAATTGTCCCTTGGACATGCTTTGTTAAGATTGTTGAAGTCGATGCAAGTTCTTACGCCTCCATTCTTCTTCGGTACTATCACCATATTTGATACCCAGGTCGGATACATTACTTCTCTGATGAATCCAGCATCCATCAGCTTTTGGAGCTCCTTTTCCACTGCTTCGTGGTATATGGGGGCTACCTTCCTTATTTTCTGCTTGAACGGTGGCGTGTCCGGATTTATCTGAAGGTGATGGGACACCACTGAATGATCTATTCCTGGCATATCCTTCATTGTCCACGCGAATATATCCAAGTACTCTTTCAGTAACTCTTTTAGTTTCACTTCCATAGGTTCCTCCAACAACGTTCCCATGCTTACCTCTCGTGGTCGTTCTTCAGTTCCAATATCGATTTTCTTCGTTGGTTCGACGGATGAGAATAGTTGCTTCGGGGCTCCTATGGGAGTGACAATCTGTAATTGTTATTTGTCCCCAGTCGATGTTGATGCCATCATTACAACTGGGAGTAATAATGTCGTCTTTGTCGCCTTAATTTTCTCATGATATTCTTCGTACAACTTTTCTTTTTCCTCTTCCTTTCGCTTTCCTTTATTCTTCTTAAGTGTTTCTTGAACTTCGTTGTGATATTGAGCTTCGGCAGTGTCACACCTTCGCGCATCATGCTGGTCTCCTTTGATCTCCATTTCTCCATATGGAGTGGGAAATCTTAGGTGCTGGTGATATGTTGAAGCGGTTCCTCTCAGACGGTGGACCCAGAGTCTTCCCATGATGACGTTATAGGGTGAGGGTGAATCGACAACGCTGAATCTTGCCATGGTCTTCATAGGTCCTGCGTCTACCTGCAGAACTATTTCTCCCTTTGGCTTGGATGTGGATCCGTTGAATCCGTAAATCGTACACGTAGATGCGTCCATTTGCCCGTCCTTCAACCCCATCCGAAGATAAGGTTCGTAGAAAAGCACATTAAGCGAACTTCCTCCATCTATTAGTATTTTGGAAACGTTCCACTCGTGGATGGGTAAAGTAACCACCAGAGGATCATTATGCATTTCGACATCTTGGTTGATGTCCTTGGTAGAAAAGATGAGCGGAGTCGCCATCCATTCCTCCCATTCGTCGGTTAGTCTTCCGTTTAACTTGAATACTTCGTGCTCCGAGGTTCGCCTTCTTATTCTCAGGTTGTTTCATATGTCTCCTGACAACGAGGGCTTGCTCTCTTGCTGGAATGTGATCATATTGAGTGACTTGTAACCTTCGGGTAGCCGTACTGTTTTCTCCTGTGCTGCTACGTTTGTTGCCGAGGCCGCCTGCCCGGGTAATAGGACATATTGTTCGAAGTCTCCTTGATTGATATACTTCTGGATCGTGTTTTTCAGGTGGTTGCACGCGTCGGTATCGTGCCCTCGGGTCTGATGGTATTCGCAGTAATCCTTATGGTTCTTGGTTTCGTCTCTTTGCTTACCTCGGGTAGATGGATACGTGAAATCTTGTCGTCCTCCTTCTTTCTTCAGAATCTCCGAGAGTGGCAAGGTCAAGTTGGAATAGACCATATCTGCGTAGTCCCTCCTTCCTCTTTCTCCTGGCTTTGTATCCTTGTACCTGGGTTTCTTCTCGAATCCAGAGGTGACGTCCTTCTCTGCTGAGCGCTTTCCTGTTTCTGGTACAGCTTCTACCGAGTTTGCTCTTTGTGGGATACTTCGGTCTTGTGCATGTGGGTTATCCCTTTGGATGTCCTCCAATCTGATGTACTTGTCCTGGATGACACGAAGTTCTTCTTCAGTCGCTGGTGTATGAGCATGTAATTCTACGAAGATGGAAGACGTTCTATCCAATCCGAACTTGTAGCAGTTAATGCTAATCTCCGGGTTAACCTTTCCTATCGCCTGGCACACCTTTTGCCATCTCTCCATGTACGCCTGAATTGTTTCTCGGGGCCCGATGGCTAATACAAATAGCCTATCTAGCCCCGCCTTAGTAGCTTTGTTGTACATGTAAGTCTCCACGAAGATATCAGATAGCTCTTCGAAGGAGTCTATCGAATGCGGTGTCAAGTTATCAAACCACAC
Organism: Papaver nudicaule; assembly: GCA_023529015.1. Classification (NCBI taxonomy): domain Eukaryota; kingdom Viridiplantae; phylum Streptophyta; class Magnoliopsida; order Ranunculales; family Papaveraceae; genus Papaver; species Papaver nudicaule. The sequence goes on from JAJJMA010346637.1 coordinate 3,281, forward strand.
CAGTGCTATGCCGCTAAGGCTGGATGGGAAATACCGGCACAACACTACGTCATTGGTATCCCAGTAGGCCAACACCCGAAGATAGTATTTCAGGTGTGCTGCCGGGTCGGTAGTTCCGTCATAACAAGCGAAATTTGGCAATGGGCACTTCGGTGGTATTTTACTTCGCTCGAGCCTAACAGATAGAGGAGTAGTCCTAGCTTCCTGCTTGGCTTCCTCCAATTTATATCCTCCTTGTTTAGATTTCAAATCCGCCAACTGGTCCATGACGGCTCTCAACTGAGTGGTCATTTCTCCCATCTGTGGTGGTGCTATCGTCTCTCCTCGTTGTTGAGATTGCGTCCCGTGGCTTTGAGTTTGGCACGGTCTTCTGTGTGATACAGAATGACTTGGAATGTTGTGGATCTCCCTTTGCGGCAAGTCGATCCTCCCTTGGTACCCTCCTGGTATGAATACGGGTGGTGGTGCCCAAATCCTATTCCTTAGCGAAGAATAGCTCAGTGGTGCTTCTGAATTGACCTCGTCATCTCCTCTGGGTTGGTAGCTTCGGGCTCGCGATTGTCGTTCTCTCGCCTCAGTTCTCTCCCGCAACGACTGATTTTCTTGTGCCAAGGCGTATAAAACCTCGTCTTGTTCTCTCGTCTTGGAGTAGAGCTTCCAGCCGCGCTGCTAGTGGAGATTCGTTCGTTCCTTCAGCTCCATTGTTGACTTCGTTGTTGATGACTGGCCCCACTTCGCTGCCCGATTCTTCTGAGGTGGTCGCTGTATGAACTGACACCGAGTTCGCTGTTTGTTCGACAGGGGTGCGATGGATTTGATCTTGTCCTGGATCTTCTTCTTCAACCATTTCTTCTGCGGGTAATGGCATTCCGTACACAGGATTCCTATCCCTCGTTGGTTCGTCGAATGTTGCCGCCATGCTCCTGTGTGCACTTCGTGGACGATTGACCGCTTCCTCTAGATCAAGGTTGATATCTCTTTGAGCCCTTAGTGATTGTAATCTACTTCGCGTTAGCGCGGGTTGCTGTCGGCTTCCAGTTACCAATGGCCTTGATTCGTTAGCCATGAATTTTTCCACCCCTTTTCATGTTGTTATGTCAAAAAAAAAAAAAAAGGATGATGGTACAGTGATTTTCAGGAATACAAACTTCCCTTACCCAGATATTTTTCCCGGGGAGTTCTTGAGGGTATTGATAGCTCTTTTTCCTAACTATGGTCTGAACTATTAGTTAAGAAATTACTTCGGTGATATTTTCAACAAGAAATCCTTTTTGATGGATTTGGAGGATATCGTCTGCTTGTTGCTTTTACAACCAAGTTTGTTTCTCACTCTCAGATCATACTTCGCCAGAGAGTGATATTAATCTTTTGGTGGTCCTCCAAACCAAGTTTAAAACCAAATATAAAAGGTGATAAAGAAAAGGAAATAACTCAATTTTTGTTAAAATCTGGTTGTTTTGAAATCTACAAGGAACTGGTCCCTGTTTCTAGCGCCAAACTGTTGATACTAATTTTCTCATATCATACTTCAAGTAAATACTGTTGGTGGTTCGATTGCTTTAGTCGTTGGTGGCCTTTGTTCGTTAACAACCGCAGATTAGTTCGTGAGTTTGAACGTATTATCGTTGGTTATTATGATCCAAGACGGCTACTGACGGCAATCAAGATAATACTTTGAAGACAATCGTCGACAAAGTTAACTACAATAGATAAAACTTAAAACAATAATCAACACAACAATTTAACGAGGTTCAGCAGCCTTGTGCCTACGTCCTCAGGGGTAAAATCGTTGTTTTATTATCTCAAATCAATAAAGCTTTCTCTGGTTTACACTATAAATCACTTCAATTTGTTGATGGATAGAGGATAAATGGAATCTGGAGAATGTTCATCCAAGTATTCTCACTCCTAGATATTCCTTTCCGAATTCTGCGACCCCCAATACTATTGATGAGAGGGGGTATTTATAGTACTTTCATGGGCCTCGCTCTTTGCTACCCTTGGTTGCTTCAATCTTCTGCTGCTCCTTGGCTGGATCGTCCATCTTCGGTGACCGCCCTTATCATCCAATCCCAGCTCGTCGTACTAATATGCTGTGGATCCTTGTTGTATTTATACGTTGTAGGCTTCTTATTGGTCGAGGTTTCTGCTCTCCATAGCTGGCTGGACCAATCCCCAATCGACAGACAACTTCTGTGTTACCAGGATCATTCTTAGCTATTTAACGATAGCGATGGTCTGTGTTATATGACATTAGACTCTGCCATATAACATTTGGACCTGAGTAGACCATAATAGGGTTAAACCGTTCCCCTTAATGCCTCTTGGTATGTGTGAAAGACTTTATTTTTTTTAGCTTTTGTGCTTTTTGATTTAAAGTCATTTAACTTATAAATTCTTTGTAATGTAGAAATTACCCGTACAATGCAGGAGTTGTTATTAATTTACGCAGTACAGGAGCTGCTATTATTTTATGCAGCAATATGCAGCACAAGAGCTGCTATTATTTTATGCAGTACATGAGCTGTTATTATAAATTCTCATTAATTCTGAATACAGGGTCTGTAGGTTAATCTCTACCTTTGATTGTTTACTGCAGAACATTAGCTGATGTTTTTATTGGTAGTACTTTTTTAGTTTTGTTATGTTATATGGGTACCAAATTTCTTCTCTTGCTAGATTTTTCAATCTGTAGGATCCTTTCCCTATGCATTCTGAAACAACGTAAGGACCTTCCCAAGTCTCTTAGTACCAAGTCTCCAATTTGAAAATTTCTTGGCTTCAGTGATTTCTGGTTCTTTTTCTTTTTTCTGGGATGATTTTCTAGCTGTATAGATGCTCTTTCTCTTTTCAGATCAATTTCTTCTAAACATTACAATATTAATCTGTCATTATCACCAGATATTGTTGCCATAGTTCGTGTTGTTGGTGACATTATTTATGTTGGTAAAACTGCCTCCATGCCATATGCTAAAGAAAATGGTGATTCCAATCTGGCATCTCTTCGGGTTGATCTGTATGCCCACAGGACTTCATGCAATATGTCTTCCCATAGTCATTTTGCTCTTTCTAATTTCTTCTTAATATTCTGTAGCAGAGTCTTGTTGGAGATTTCTGCTTGTCCATTCCCTTGAGGAAAGTATGGTGTACTAAACTTTTGTTGTATCCCTTTTTCTTTACAGAATTCCTTCACTTCTAACGCTTGAAATTGGGTTCCATTATCAGCTACCAGGGCCATTGGTATTCCGATTCTGCATATTATGTGTTCCCATATAAAATTTTTGACATCTCCTGTTGTTATTGTTACTGTAGCTTTCGCTTCTACCCATTTGGAAAAATAATCAGTTGATACTATTAAGTATTTTCTTCCTCCAGGTGTTGTTGTAAATGGTCCCATTATGTCCAGCGCCCACATGATAAATGGCCACGGACTGAAGACGTTGTGTAATGGTTCTGTAGGTGCATGCTTCTTGTTATCCTACCTTTGGCATTTGTCACATGTTTCTTTGATTCTTTTTGCAGTGTCTGCCATCTTTGGCCAAAAATATCCTTGAGATCTTGTCTTATCATATAGCGATCTATGTCCAGAATGATTCCCGCAATCGCCTGAGTGAATTTCCTTCATTATTTGTATCCCGTCAGCCTCTGTGACACACTTTAACATTGGGCCCATATAGCTTTTCTAATAAAGATCATCTCCTATGATTTCAAACTTTCTCGATTTAATTGTTGTTGTGTATCTTTCCTTTGAATTCTCCGGTTTTTCTCCAGTTTTCAAGAATCTATAAATATTCTTCATCCATGAAATATCAATTTCTTCAATTGAAAGATATGTCTGCTCTGATTGTTCTTTATCCTCTTCAAAATCCTTTATTGAAGGTTCTGTTAAACTCCAACGTTTATTGTTCTTTTTACAGCTCCTGGTATGATAGATCCTAGGTAGGCGAGTGCGTCTGCATGTCTGATTTTATTTCGCGGAACCTGCTTTATTATCACACTATCGAAGTATTTCAGCTCCTCAGTTACTCTGTCTTTGTACATGATCATATTTGTATCATTTGCGTCATATGTTCCCTCTACTTGACTTGTGGTTAATTTTAAGTCACTATAAAGAATGAATTCCTTCAAACCCAGATTTTTGGTTGTCCGAAGTCCTAGAAGTAAAGCTTCATATTCTTCTTGATTATTTGATGGATGAAAAGCCAATTTGCACGATATCTCAATATAATTGTTATCTGGTGTAATGATGACAACTCCTGCTCCGCTGCCTGTGTAATTTGAAGAGCCATCCACCATTATTTTCCAGGTTCTTGGTGTATCCATTACTGAATCTTCTTGTTAGGGCATTGTCCGGTCAAACCCACTAGCGTTGCTATGTCAAGCTGGTTGTCAGTTTTAGGTGTCAAAACACAATTCTTGATTTAGCCTACTAGAGTTTAGATTTCGGAATTGGGATATAGACTAAGTAGTAAAGACCTTGAAGACGAAGACTGTGAAGACAAAGAAGACATCAATTATTCTTCATCGACAAAAGGTTAGTAGGAGTTATGACTTTTATGGAAATTCTTCTATTCTACTTTCTCTATCTTTTGAAATAGTCGACTACTTTAGTAGTGATATTAATAGCGATTGAGATCGTGTTCTTGTCTACATGACCATGTGTTATGTTGGTATTTGTTCCCGCAAATACTAAGGTTACAATAATGCATGAGATAGATTCGATACCATTTTTCCATTGCAATGGTTTGCTTGCAAATCACTTGTTGGATATGGGTGAATCTAAAGGAGTACTCTTGAGCAAGAGTCCAGTGGATTACAGATGAGGACGTCTAACACGTCTAAGTACTGGTTAAGCCCAGAACTTCCAGCGGGTCCAGTTAAACCCTAATCTGAATGGCGGACGGTTCCCGAACCGTACGTGAACAGAAACTCGGAAATTCTCCTGAGTTCCAAAGTGTCATTTTGTACGCGTACCTACATGAACCTCAAAATCGATACTTTTGGCTGTGATTCAGATCGACGGTTTGCGAACCGTCCCAAGTGAATATTCTCTGAGATTTTCACTCGGGTTAAACTCTGAACTCCTTTATCTCTTAGTTGGACTTGGTTATCACGAAATATCTTCTGTGGTCCATCTAACGGTTCTCAATGTGTCAATAAGATAAAGATTATCTCTGGTCTGTTGGATCTCTATCTTGAAGTGTTTTTGAGCTAACAAAACACTTGGCAAATAAATGATAAAAAAATTCCAATTGAGATAAATCTAGGTTACTTGGTTTGCAAGTTAGGGTTTCCTAAACTTGTGGAACAAGAAACTAGTTGTTTTATTCCAAAGCAACCTATCTTATTGAGTGTTATAAATAGAGGTGTCTAAGAACGAATACCGCAAGCATCAAGCATACGTGAAGGTCCTTTGTGGAAGTGATCGTATAACTCTTTTCACTTCGGTGAATGCTTGTTGTGGTATAGTCATCCTCTATTAGGTAGCAGTTCCTCTTGGGATTTACCTACGACTATAAAGACTTCTCTTGAGAGTTGGGAAGCACAGGTAGGAGATTGAGACCTTAGTGGTTGAAATCGGAGTAACCTGTAACCTTGGTAACCTGATCACTTTCTTGTCTATTCTACGGTCCTTCTCTTATGATATAAGGCCATTCAAGAACTGATACGTTACATACAGGGTTTCGAAAGGAAGCAACGCACGGCTTCACTCGGTGTTGTAAGACCTAGTTAGCTCCAGTTGTATAAGTTTCTTAAGTGATTCTTCGTGTACAATTGAGGTAGACACAAGTTGGGCATAGTTTACTCGGTTTAATTGTCATCCCCCGCTTGTAAGTAGATTTCCGTATGGCCTGGAGCAATCCGAAGGAAGTCACTTTGTGTATGTCAAACTGATAGAGGACAGTTCAAACATACAGTCGATAATTGAGGTTGCAAAGCCGGAATTGTTGACACAATCCTTTAACAGCGGTTAAAGCAACTCCTAGGCCTGTAAGGGACGTCAGCTAGGGAAATCAAGTGCGTGACAATCTATGGGTGATCTAGAGACGTAAGGAGTGCGACAGTAGCCAGTTCGCTTGGAGGGTTGGAATTGGTCTTTGCTACATCCCAGACCGAAGCCTTATAGTAGGCTAGTGTTTGTAGGTAGTTTGTACTGTGCGGTGTTCAATCTGGACGAGGTCCCGAGATTTTTCTACAGGTTGTAGTTTCCTCGTTAAAAAAATCTCTGGTGTCTTATGTGCTTTACTTTCCGCATTATATTCTCTGATTATATAATTAAAGCAAACACAAGAAGTACGTTGTTAATAAACCTGATCGTTGTCCTCAATCCATCCCTTGGATTTACCAAGACCATGTCTTGCGTTGAACTGATCCTTGTGATCCAAACTCAGGTTAACGGATCTGGATATTGATTTTTGAGATCGTCTAGATCTGACCATAAGTCTCACGAGCCCAAACGAAAAGTTGGTTGTATTTCGGTACCCCTGCTTTTTCAATTGGTATCAGAGCAGGTGAACACATAAAAGACGTAACTGTCTGTGTTTATCGAGGCTTGTGAGTTATGGCGTACATAAAAAATTGGTTTATCTCCACCGCCAATTTAGTATACCAGAGAATACAACGCTTTATTCAGAATTTGTTGGGTTCTGATAAGCTTGTAAATATGCTCGAGGTTCATCGCGATGAAATCATGCGACTACATGCACTCGAGAAATTAGAACTCATGGAACTTATTGATCCTGAAAGATTTCGAGTTCACTTACTCTGCCGACTCCTCCAAGATCTTAATGTCAGCTTTGTAGAATACATCGAAAACATTCAGGAACAAAGAAGTAAGCGTGCTAATACAATATGTTTTAAATACGGAAATCCTGGACACATTGATAAAGAATGTCGACTGTCTGTGTCAAGGAATTTAAAACTTACTAAGCATGCTCCTAATCACATGAGTACCCCTTTGGTCAAACATAGGAAAAGAATGGCAAAAGATTATGTTCCAAAGGAAACCCAAGGCAAAAATCTATCTCACTATGGCAACTGTCATCCTGAGATCTGTGAGTATCCATATGCTCACGTCTACTCTCCCTAAAATCCATGACAGGATTTTCACATCATGTACCTACTTGTGTGATGAGAAAAATATGTAGGGAAGTAGGTGTAGATTCTTGTAGATTTATTTAGTCTTTTGGGTTTGTTGGTAAAATACTTGTATGTTGAGCCACTGCTCCAACAAGTTCAAGGAATTTTGATTTTTGTGGCTCTCAAAATCAAAATTATGGAGAATTAGTACCCTTGAGAAAATAACCTGTCAATATTATCTCAAAAAGGGAAATACCTTAGTTTCCTAAAATGGAAACACATACAATTTCAGTTTTGTACAAACTCTTAGGAGTCCCATACAAAAAAGAATTTGTATTAAGGTAAAACTTGGATTTTTGAGTAAATCTGAATTCTGGTACAACTGAAATCTCGTGATCAGGGCTTGCAGTCCCCTATATATATCCTAGATACCGCACCATACAGAGACAGTTAATTCTGCCTCCGTACGGTTCAGGAACCGCTGCCCTAGGTTTTTGTATCAGAAATTCTCCTGAATTGCGACAAGTCTTCCAGATCTGTTTAAGATTCACTTCAAGGACTTCTGTAAGGGTTGAATACAATTCTTGAATCAAGCTTTTGTGGAATTATGACGAGAAGTAGAGGAAAGCCAATGGCGAATCCCATGAATCCACCAAAAGAGAGCTCCATATCAAAGAAAAACGACTATCACCGTGATTCAGCTTCGGGAATCACTTTCTATAACAAAGAGTGCTATAAAAACTATCTTACCATCAAGGATAGGCCTCTCATTGTAGAAAGAAAGCTGGTTGATAGTACAAGGTTTGAAGATGTGGTAAAATATGTAAAAGCCTTTAATCTAGGCAGCATATTTGATGGTCATGGAAAATCTTATGAGGGAACTGTCAGAGAGTTCTATGCCAACATTCATGGAACCAATGATGAAAACCCAAGCTTTAAAACAATGGTTGGGAAAACAGTAATGGACATAAACTGTGATCTCATAGCATCTCTCACAGGTATGTCCAAGCAAGGTATTACACTACCTAGACCTGTGAACTCGAGACCAACCAATGAAGAAATTTCCATAAACTGATAGGTCAAGAAGTTTCTTGGGATGGGAAATTTCCAACAGAAGATCTATCTGTAGAGTTGAAAGCATTTGGGAAACTGGGTGCTGCTAACCTATGTCCTTCCATGATGGTCAACTCTGTGTGGAGTCACGACTTTGCAGAATTGGTTTACTATTTAAGGAGCAGACGAGAAATAAACTTGTGTGATATGATTTTATATAACATGAGGGTAATGACTCGTAATGGCAAAAACCTTGGGTTTTCATGTCTCATTGGAAGGATTTGCGATCTTTACAATGTTAAACCCTCGGGCAAACTGCTTGGTGGTCCTCAGCCACTCATTGACAGCTCCATTTGCAAGATGTTGACTAATGTTAACAAACGCAAGAATAGTGATAACCAGGGTGATGAAGAATCAAGTCATTCTGCAGAAGAAACTCAGAGCAATGACAACAATGAGGTCGTGAGCTTACTTCACACTGTTATCAAAAGACAGAAACGCCTTGAAGATAATGTTATTTGTCTACAGAAACAATTCGACCTACTTGCTTCAAAACATCCTGATCTCAAATATAGGATGGATCTGACCATGGAAGTTTGCAGCAGTTCAGAAGAGTTAGAAAACACCACTGGCAGTGAACAGAGTTAAGTCTTTGTTTGTTTCCGTTTCATAGTAGATTAGATTAGTTGATTCCTTGTGAGAACTTGTTCTTGCTTTTGCCTAAGGAATATAAACTATATCTATAAGTAGTTTGCCTTTTCATGCTTTTTAGAGTTTTTCAAGCATGTACTACTTTATTAATAAAAGTTCTTTTTAGATGATTATTAATGATGATGTTTGCAATACTTAATTTGTCTACCTCAATCTTATTGCAACACATAGCTTTTTCCATTGCCTCGGTAGTGATGCAAAGTTATGTCTATTTACAAAAGTTATGCTTTTTCTCATGATCAAGAAACTTTTGATTGTATGATTTTTAGGGTTTTCACAAACTCGAAATCATATACTCTTTTCCTAAAAATTGGCTAAGGGAAAGAGATTATAAACAAAGCAAAACTGGATAACATTAAATTGTTTATGTCCATGTTAGACTTTGTAAGTTGTTCTTTATTGAATAACACCACATGGGGGAGAGTTCTTAACTTGAACTTGCGCTTAATAACAAATCTTTTTGGGGAGCGTGGTTGTGGAATATTAGGAGAAAAGTGTATCTATTTTTCTCCAAAAGATGAGAACTCAGGAATCTTCGTTCGGATTTCCTAGTTTTACCATCTTAAACTTGGTATGTGAGTACTTAGCTTAACCTATCTCGTAGGTTTATGAAACCCTAGTCTCGAACTTCTTTGTCATATTTTTGTGACAAATAGGGGGGGGAATACATATGGTTCTTGTTATTATGGTGCATAACCATAATGGGAGACCATCATGTGCTTACTTGTTGTGCTTTTTCAAAGTATCAAGTAAGGGGAAGTAATTAAAGCTGGGAAGAAGCTTCATATCAGGAATGAGTAGAATCACTTTAAAAGTTTTGATACACGGACTTTAAAGTTTGCTCAGATTCTTACTCTTAGCACAAACAACATGTGGGATTACCATATTAACCCATGTAAGCTTGAGCGTACCTTTGTGGTTATTTGAGCTGGATATGTTGTAGCCGTTGTCTACGGATTCATCAACAAGAGTTCAATGAACACATCAAGACTCAAGGGAAAAGTTGAAGAATTCAAGAAATCAAGATACATCTGGTTAGTACTTAATTGTATATCTTTTGAACCCATATGTAAATTGGTTTTGTCACTAAAATTGACAAAGGGGGAGATTGTTAGGGCATTATCCGGTCAAACCCACTAGCGTTGGTATGTCAAGCTGGTTGTCAGTTTTAGGTGTCAAAACACAATTCTTGATTTAGCCTACTAGAGTTTAGATTTCGGAATTGGGATATAGACTAAGTAGTAGAGACCTTGAAGATGAAGACTGTGAAGACAAAGAAGACATCAATTATTCTTCATCGACAAAAGGTTAGTAGGAGTTATGACTTTTATGGAAATTCTTCTATTCTACTTTCTCTATCTTTCGAAATAGTCGGCTACTTTAGTAGTGATATTAATAGCGATTGAGATCGTGTTCTTGTCTACATGACCATGTGTTATGTTGGTATTTGTTCCCGCAAATACTAAGGTTACAAGAATGCATGAGATAGATTCGATACCATTTGTCCATTTCAATGGTTTGCTTGCAAATCACTTGTTGGATATGGGTGAATCTAAAGGAGTACTCTTGAGCAAGAGTCCAGTGGATTACAGATGAGGACGTCTAACACGTCTAAGTACTGGTTAAGCCCAGAACTTCCAGCGGGTCTAGTTAAACCCTAATCTGAATGGCGGACGGTTCCCGAACCGTACGTGAACAGAAACTCGGAAATTCTCCTGAGTTCCAAAGTGTCATTTTGTACGCGTACCTACATGAACCTCAAAATCGATACTTTTGGCTGTGATTCAGATCGACGGTTTGCGAACCGTCCCAAGTGAATATTCTCTGAGATTTTCACTCGAGTTAAACTCTGAACTCCTTTATCTCTTAGTTGGACTTGGTTATCACGAAATATCTTCTGTGGTCCATCTAACGGTTCTCAATGTGTCAATAAGATAAAGATTATCTCTGGTCTGTTGGATCTCTATCTTGAAGTGTTTTTGAGCTAACAAAACACTTGGCAAATGAATGATAAAAAAATTCCAATTGAGATAAATCTAGGTTACTTGGTTTGCAAGTTAGGGTTTCCTAAACTTGTGGAACAAGAAACTAGTTGTTTTATTCCAAAGCAACCTATCTTATTGAGTGCTAATAGAGGTGTCTAAGGACGAATACCGCAAGCATCAAGCATACGTGAAGGTCCTTTGTGGAAGTGATCGTATAACTCTTTTCACTTCGGTGAATGCTTGTTGTGGTATAGTCATCCTCTATTAGGTAGCAGTTCCTCTTGGGATTTACCTACGACTATAAAGACTTCTCTTGAGAGTTGGGAAGCACAGGTAGGAGATTGAGACCTTAGTGGTTGAAATCGGAGTAACCTGTAACCTTGGTAACCTGATCACGTTCTT
>JAJJMA010346642.1:3105-23226 GCA_023529015.1 Papaver nudicaule
AAGGCTAACGCTAAGAAGTGCGATATGTTGTACGGCCAGACTAAAACTATTGAGTGGTATCGCCGAGAGTTAAATTACGTTAACGATTTAATGTTAATCTTGATAATCTTCTCAAAGCTTCTCAAGCCGATTTAAAGTGGATGGAGAGCGAACGAGATAATGCTCGCCGACTAGCAGAACTCAATAACAAACGAAGGGAGGCCGCTATTGTGGACCATATGAGAGCGAGCTCTCTGCGTTTGGATGAGAGGGCGAGAGCTGACAAGCTTGCCTCTCGCCTTAACACCGCCATTTCTAAGAGAGACTTCGCCGAGCAAGAAGCGCAAAGGTGGAAAGATTTTTGCAAGATTCATGGCGATCGCGCCAGAGAACTTGACAATCAGCTAAAAGCCCAACTGCGGCAGGTGGCCACTGTATCTGGTTCTCCTGTTAATGCTAAGTTTGAGTCCCATCTACAACTCCTTGTAGAAGCCCAAACTGGTGCTTGTAGGCACGTGAGCGAGTTGGAAGGTAGATTTCTAGGATAATTTTCCACCTGAGTCTTTATGTTGCCTCAGTTTCTAACTCGCCTGCTTTATCTTTACAGGGCGAGTCAAACAGTTGGAAGAAGAGTTGAAGAAGCAGCATAAAACTGTTGAGGACCACAAGCTTTGTACCGAGACCATCTCTAACTTGGCTGGGAAGCTTACCCATCACAATGGTTGTGAAGAAAGGCTGAAGCAAGCTGTGGAAGCTCACCGCCAATGTCCCAACCAAATTGCTGAACTGAACCTTCAGCTCCAAGACCACAAGAAATGCCAAACCTCCATTGAGGGTCTTGAGAGTAAGGTGAAGTACTTGGGCGAGATCCAGAGTGGACTTCAAGCTGATCTAAGTAAAGCTCAAAAGGATCTCCAAGCTAAGGATGTTAAACACAAGGAACAACTTCTTCTCATGGACTTCCTCGCCGTCCAGGAGTACGTGAACGAGGAATATCCCAAGCTCAAACTGAAGATACCAGCTAAGTATGCCATTGTTCCTGAGTCTTCCGCCGTGAAAGAGGTTGTGGATTGTGAACAAGATGGCGAAGGGTCCGGGTCTAGCGGCGAGGAAGAAGAAGAAGATGTGGTCCATGAGGAAGAGGAAGAAGAAGAGGAAGATGAAGTAGCGGAAGAGGAAGAAAAGGTAGAGGAGGAAGAAAAAGTGCAGGGGCAGGATGGTGAGAACCAGACCGCTCCATAATTCTGCAAGGGAGTCAGCGTCTTGTCTTTACGCTTTCCCTTTGTGCCTTCTGCAACTTCATTGTAATGAACAGTCTCTCTTTATTTTGTTAAAGCTGGTATTTTTGTTTTTACCATCGCCTTGTAAGGACATTTTCTTTAGCTTTTGCAATGGATAGTTTTCCCTTTGAATGCTGCCTTTACACAATCTTCTATTATACTTGTTTCAATTCGTCTTCAAAGACTTAGCTTGCCATTGAGTGAAGTCCTGGTCCCGTACAGCCAACAATTTCAACAACTGACTGAACAATTTCTCGGAGCAACAGGGTTAGATCCCAGCCGTAACCATTACTTGTGCCCGTCGGCGATCTAATATAAGATGTTTAGGTTGCCCCATAGACTTTAATACACTATGGCTTCCGCCAGGGGTGATGCTATGTCGTAGACGGATTAACACACCGACGGCTCCGCCGAATGTGATGCTACAACAAAAGGGTTCTTATACGCCCAAACACTTACAGATCAACAAGTAACACGACTGGTCTTACAACTAAGCCTGGGTTGGACTAACTATTACGAGTAGGTGCGTTCACTCAATGCAAGGAAGCTTTCTTCATAAGAGATCTTGGCTCTTAGTTGGTTTTATTGACTTGGGCATTATGCCTTCAAAGATGGCGCATGGCCTTAGTACCTGATCAGGGTTTTGATATGGCTCTTTATTGCCTTGGGCATTTGTGCCTCTGTAGGTGGCTTTATAGCCTACGGCTGAGTATTTTTCCTCAGCTATCATGCTTTTGGAGCTTTTAAGTTTTAGCCATCACTGTAGTTAGACTACCCAGTGAACGAGAAATGCAAGTGACACAAAAATTTGTTAACGGGGTTCGGCGCATGATAGCAAACCTACGTCCCCGGATCTTATTCGCTGCTGTGTTACATCAGTTAATAAGATTTCTTGGGTATTATACCCGCCCAAGACTTCGGACTTTTACATTGCTTGTTTCAGGGATAGTACTTCTTGAGGAACCTGGCATTCCATGGATGTTCGAGTTGTACGCCATGCTCATCAATCAATACATACGCTCCTGGCCCAGCCACTCTTTTGACCACATAAGGTCCATCTAGGGGTGTAAATTGGGCCGGGCAGGGTAGCCCTACCCTTTAAATAAATGGGCAGGGCTGGACGGGCAGAAAAATTTATTGCCCAGAAAATTACAAGGGCCGGGCGGGCAGGGCAATATCACTAAATAAATTGTCCATGGCCTGTCCAAGCCCGGTGGGTAGTATGGGCTTGGACGGGCAGGGCAGGGCTGGACGGGCTTCAATATACTAACATATTATTTTTAAGTAAAAATAGGTAAATAAAACAACCAGTCAATGATTCAAAACAACAAAAACCACTGTAAATCAAACTAGTTCACTGATTCGAACTCTCAACTAGAAAGAAACTTCTAAAGATTCAAAAAAACATTGCATATCAGCTGGTGTCTCTTCGAACAGCTGATTCTATGCCTTCTCAGGTTGGAGGTTCCTGAATTAGGACCAGTAGTTTTCTTTTCACCGCAAAGTAGACACTTCGCCCAACATACCATTCTCTCAGGATTGTTTTCAGCAGGCTCCCATACATGTTCATAACCAGCCCACACATCAGATTTCAACTTCCTTTTTGGTTTGACAGCAGCATTTGTTGAAGGAGTTCCGTCAACAACAGCATTGGTAGTAAGTTCAGATTCTACTTGTGAAGGATTTACTTCTTCCTCTGAAAGATTTCCGCTTGCTTGACTGAGATCCATTATCGATACTCCTGTGTATAAGATCATTTTATGGATGAGTTCAAATTATAAAGCAAGAAAATAATAATAATAATAATAAGTTCACTGCCAACTTGTAGATAAAATCAAAATACACTTGCTTATATACTTATTAGGGAATCAAATAAGAACTAAGATCATATACTTGCTCAAAATCATTATAAAATCATTATAAAATCAAATACACAATAACTAAACACACCCAGATTGTAAAACTCAGTAATCAACAAACCCAAAACAGATTAACCTAACATAGACTGGATCATCGGTGAAAAAGAAACAATAAAAGGAATACCAAAATAAGTTACTACATGAAAAAAACGAGTTGCATTCAACTTCAAAAGATCCCAAAAGCCTAACAAGGTCATATATAAGACCAGCTACTTATTAACAAAGGCAAACATTTCAATTTCTATTTCTAAGATTTCTAAGACTACTTTTATAACTCACAGCAACACGTTTGACTAACTAACTGTTAAATCCAAGACTAAATACTTTTGCATGTCACATATCATAGTAATTCAATACAGAAGGAACTAGAATTTCAATTTTAAAACCAAAATGTACCAGTTTAAGCCAACAAATGAAAGAGAAAGACCAGCTACTTATTAAAAAAACAAACATTTCTATTTGTAAAACTAAATGGTAAAGAAGTTTTGATCTCTAACCTTTTACTGCAGATGCTGCTTTATTACTTTGATTAAGTTCCAATTCCAGGACCCTGTTAACAGTCTCAAATTAGTTAGACGGACAATATATTGCTTCATCAAACTTATAGCTACTGTATGATTATTAAGGATCGATTCAATCAAAAACAAAATCAGATTGGAAATTAAAATGAACGATTGAATTCAATTGGAAATTATTCTATCAAGATAAAATTAATCATTATGATTCATGAATCCAAGCAATAACAGCAAAAGGGGAAAGTAACTTCAATACTAGAACTGTCGAAACGTCATTAACAACATCAATTGAAACAAGAACAATATAATTGAAAAAGATAAAACATTGAAAGACATACCGTAGATGTTAGCCGCACAGAAATACTAAATCTAGGTCTCTTCCAAACCCTAACATATATATAGTGAATAGAAGAACAGGATAATCTTCATCATTAACTAAATTAGCTAAATTACAACAAGAATTCCTAGTATTGTTGCACATGATAAGGTAAGTTGCCTAGATCTTCTCTATACTGTTAGCAAAATCTAGCAAAATTAACAAAACTATTAAGATTTAGGTAGGTAGGTGTCGACATTTTGCAGAATAAAAAGGATAGTTCTAGAATATAAAGATGAAAACGTGTATTGACTATTGAGACGGGTATGTGGACGGGTATGTGGACGGGCTAAAGGGCTGGGCACTATGAACGGGCTAAACGGGATGGGTAAAGGGCTGGGCAATGAAATTTTACTCAATACCCTTGCCCGTCCAACTATTTGAAAAGGGCAGGGCAGGGCTGGCCCTTGACGGGCCATGGGCTCCCATGGGCACTCATGGGTCAGGGCGGGCAGTACAGGGCCAAGGGCTGCCGGGCAGAATTTACAGGCCTAGGTCCATCCCATACAGGCTCCAATTTCCTGCATCCTTCTCGCTGAGAGGGGGGAATTTCTCGGAGTACCAACTCGCCGGGTAGATATTCTCTTGGAATTACCCGCTTGTTGTATTCTCTTGACAGTCGCCGGTGGTAATTCTCCATGTGTGTAAGGGCGATCAGCCGCTGCTCTTCTAAGTCATCCAGCTTGGCTAAGATTAGATCTGTATTCAGATTCTTTTCCCATGCCTCATGCTTTGTAGTGGGCAGGATTACTTCAGATGGAAGTACTGCCTCAGCACCGAAGGTGAGTAAGAAAGGAGATGCTCCAGTTGCTTCTCGAACCGTAGTTCTATATGACCATAAGACATTGTGTAAATGCTCACACCATGCCTTTTTGTGCTTCTCCAGTCTTTTCTTCAGTCCCATTCCAATAGTCTTATTGGTGGCTTCTGCCTGGCCGTTACTCTGAGGATATAAGGGAGTTGATTTTCCCAGCTTGACGCTGTAATGAGCGAGTAACTTTCTTATGTTGTCGCCGACTAACTCCTTCCCGTTGTCTGTACATATCTCCGCCGGCACACCAAATCTGCAGAATATGTTTTCCCAAATGAATGTGAATACTTCTTGTCCTGTTTTCTTCCGGATGGCCTTGGCTTCACACCACTTGGTGAAATAATCTGTCGCCACAATGATATACTTCCGTTGTCCGGAGCCTGTAGTCAGCGGTCCAATAATATCAATGCCCCACTTGGCAAAAGGCCAAGGGCTGAGCACTGAATTTAAAGATGTTGCCGGCGCCTTGATTCTTCTTCCATACAGCTGGCATGGTTTGCATCGCTGAACATATTCCTTTGCATCTTTATTCATCCAAGGCCAGTAGTATCCCTGCATTCTGACCTTCAAGGCTAAAGCTCTTTGGCCACCATGATTCCCAAAATCTCCTTCATGAATTTCCTTTAATAATTCTCTGCCTTCTTCCCTTGATACGCATCGCAGCAAGGGTCCAGAGAAGGACCGGCGATATAGGATTCCATCTCGGAGCTCATAGTTCGCCGAGCGACTAATGATCTGATGAGCTAAAATTTGATTCCCTGGCAAGGTTAAGTGGTCCAAGTAATACCGTAACGGCGATCTCCAATCTGTCTCTGTTGATTCTTCCGTGTTTACTGTTAATACTTATCTTTGCCTTGACGTTGTTACCGATGACTGCATCACTCTTTCAATAGCTATTGAAGTAACATCTGGATCTGTCATCATTGAGGAGATGAACGCCAGTGCATCGGCGTGCCTGTTATCTTTTCTGCAGATGTGGCGAAACTTGATACCTGTAATTCTCTGGGCATAGTCCCTAGCAAGTTTTAGGTACTTCTGCATAGATGGGTCTGTTGTTTGGTATCGTCCAGATATTTGTCGAATCACCAGCTGAGAATCACTTGTCAATCTGACATTGCTAATCTTCATTTCAATGAGTATTCGCATGGCGTGGATGACTGCTTCGTATTCTGCCTCATTATTAGTCGCCGGAAATTCTAGCCTTAGTGAGTGTACTATTCTTGCTCCTTTTGGCGAGATGAGAACGATTCCAATTCTGTTTCCTTCTCTATTTGATGAGCCGTCTACATAAACCTCCCAACCGTCAGGACTGCATTTCAATAAATCTGGCACTTCATGTTCTTGCTCATCCAAAGAGGATGGGATTTCTTCAATCTCTTCTTCTTCATCAATCGGGAAGTCGGCGAGGAAATCCGCAATAACTTATGACCGCTGAGCCGTCCGTATTTCATATTGGACGCCAAACTGCTCAATCTGCTGATTCCACTTGGCAATACGTCCCACCCGCTGAGAGCTGTGCAAGATTGACTCTATGGGAGTTTTGGTGAGGACTACAATGGGATGAGCGTGAAAGTAGGGACGTAATCGCTGAGATGCGAAGACCAACGCCAAGATCAACTGCTCTATTTTAGTGTAATTCTTCTCTGCCCCTTGCAGCGTCTACTGATATAATATATAGGTGTTTCTCCGCCCTTGGTCCTTACCAGTACTGCACTTATGGCGAAAGATGTTGCAGCGAGATATACTCTGAGTTCTTCGCCGTGCTCAGGTGGCTGAATTGCTGGGAGAGGGGCGAGATACTTTTTGATGCCCTGAAAGGCTGCTTCATGTGCCTCAGTCCAATCGAACTTTTCCCCTTTTTTCAAGGTCTGAAAAAATAATTTGCATTTATCGGAGAACCTTGATATGAATCTGTTGAGAGACGCCAGAGTCCCATTGAGCCGCATAACATCTTTTACGGTTACCGGCGAAGGCATATCTATGATTGCCTTAACCTTTACTTGGTCAGCTTCTACTCCCTTCTTCGTGACAACATATCCTAAGAACTTTCCTGAGGTCACACCAAAAACGCATTTCGCCGGGTTAATCTTTAGCTTGGTAATACGCATATGGTTAAATATTTCTCTAAGGTCTTCCACGTGAGTTTGCTTCTTCTTGCTCTTGACCAACATGTCGTCCACGTACACCTCCATTGTCTTCCCTATCCATCTTTCAAACATCTTTTGCGCCATTTCTTGGTAAGTGGCGCCGACATTCTTAAGTCCAAATGGCATGCGAGTGTAGCAAAACAACCCCTTGGTGGAAAAGAAAGCAGTGTGCTTTTGATCTTCCTCCGCCAAAGGTATTTGGTTATACCCCGAATAACCGTCCATAAATGACAGCAACTCGTGGCCGGATGTAGCATCTACTGTTTGGTCAATACTTGGCAGCGGGAAACTGTTCTTGGGACAGGCTCTGTTAAGATCACTAAAGTCGATGCAGATTCTTACTCCCTTGTTTTTCTTAGGCACTACCACCATGTTAGCTATCCATTGTGGATATTGCACCGGCCTGATCACACCGGATGCTTTCATTTTGTCGAGTTCTGCCTCTACTGCTTCTTTGTATGCTGGGGCCAATTTTCTTATCCTTTGCTTGAACGGCCTGATTTTTGGATCAATATCTAGCTTATGGCATGCTATCGCCGGATCAATACCTGGCATCTCATTCATGCCCCAAGCAAAGACATCAACATACTCCTTAAGTAGTGCTTGCAACTTTGCCGATTCGTCTTCCTTCAACAGAGTGCCAATTTTTACCATCTTTGGATCCTCATCATTGCCGATATTAACATCCTTCGTAGGTTCCACCGCCGTAAAATGTAATTATGGTTCTCCCATCGGCGATGGTTCCTTTAATTGCTATAAAGCCTTATCTCCAGACTTCGCCGAGTCTTCTATCGAGTTTGTTGAATGCACATATGTGGTTGGGTTGGCGATGAAGTCTAGAATCTCCTGCTCCTTAATTGCTTCCTTGCCCAGCTTTTTTTTCTCGGCAATCTTTGCTTTTCGATTCTCTCGTATTTGCACATCCGCCGAATTGCACGCCTTGGCTACTGCTAGATCTCCAACATATTCGGCGACCCCAAATGGTGTAGGGAATCTCAGGCGCTGATGATAAGTAGAAGGTACTCCCTTCAAACTGTGGAGCCATGGTCTTCCCAGAATTGCGGCATACGGCGAGTCAACATCCACAATACAAAGGGTGGTTTTCAAGAAATAATCATCGCAAATCTTGACTTTAAACTCGATCTCGCCTTTAGGCTTAGAAGCAATACCATTAAACCCATAAATGTTATAGGAGGAGACTGTCGGCGAAGGTATTTTATCGTCTTTCGCCCTCATCGCCTCAAAAGCAGTATTAAAGAGGATATCCACAGAACTTCCTGGGTCAATAAGCACCTTCGGCAACCTGAATTGCTCCATCTGAATGGTAAGAACTAAGGGGTTGTTGTGATTTCTTCCTTCTGGCGGAATTTCTTTAGCGGAAAACCCAACACACGCCTTCATTCACTCCTGCAAAGGCTCTTGCTTGACAGCGACACTACAAATCTCATTTCCCATTCTGTCTCGCTTATGCACACGAGACAAAACGTTATCATGAAATTCATCTCTAGTGATCTTTGAGTGTACAATGGAAAAGCAATCTAATTCCAACAAATCTCGCTCGACCTTAACTTCATACACCTTTGGAGTCTGCGCGGGCATGGCTTGAATTGGCTGGACCATGACAGGAGGTGGCGGTGGCAACTCTAAAAAATCCTGGAATTTTCCCAAGCGGATGAATCGATGCACTTCTTGTTGTACGCCGGTGCAGTTTAGTTGTATGGCCATGAAACTGATGAAATTGACAAAAGGAATTGGTATTGGTCGGCGGGGCCCTTGGGTTCCCTCTGTTATAGGGGTAGCGGATATCATCCCTACAGTTTGAACTTTCGATTTGGCCGAACGCATCTGTGTAGGTCACACGCAACTTTGGTAGAGTAGCATCTTGGAAAGGTTGCTGGTTGCCTCTGCCGAATTTTCTGTTATCTCCATTTTATCTTCTTTCACCATTCCCATTTCGCCGATTGTCTTTTCCTCCTCTTCCATAGTTCCTCCTCTATTGTCTTGCTTGTCACGCCCATCATAGTTTTCTCGCTTCTGTGAATTCCAGTGCTGTTCGGCGGTAACTTGCTGTTGTTGCCTTTCTGTTTCAGGTATTATTATCGCCGAAGAGGGATTCTGCATTAATTTACGTTGTTCAGCCTTAAGCCATTCTTTCTTAATTTCTTCTTGATCTTCCGGCGAAAAACCATTGATCGAATTGATTTGTTTTGCTCTCTCTTTCTTCAAGTGAAGCTCCTCCTCTCGGATTTCCTCATAATTTAACCATTCGTCCTGCATCGCCCTCAAGGTTTGTAGGTCTTTTGGCATGTCCCAAAATAGCTTTTGGTATAACTGATCTGTCGTCTCCATGCCGCTAAGGAATGACCTTATCTTCTCTTTTTCTGATACTTCTGACCCTACTTCACTGCTTGCCTTCCTCCACCTTTGAATAAAACTTTTGTAAGTCTCCATGTGCCTTCTCCTAATGTTGAATAATCTTTCCACGCCCGGCCGACTTCTGTTGTTCTGAATAAAAGCACGCAAGATTTTACATTCCAACTTCTCAAAAGACCTGATTTTTCCTTCTTTTAGCCCATCAAACCAAGTTAAGGCCTCCTCTTTGAGTGTAGCGGGGAATGCCATACACATTATGGGATCCGATCCTATCCAAGCCGCCATATCTTGCTTATAAGCTTTTAAGTGCTGCGAAGGATCTCCCGTTCCATCATAGGTGAATGTGAATTTAGGTGTAGAATACTTAGTAGACATGAACCCATATGTGATACTTTCATGAAAAGGTGTTTTTTGTGCCTCTGACAGTGCGACCCTATACTTCGATTCCCTTGAAGATCCGCTCAACGCTTCCACTTTATGCTTTAGTCGGCGAAGATCCTTCTTCATCTCTTTATCTACTTTATGCTGCCGCTTAGAACTGCTATGATCTTTATCATCTTTTCCAGGCACATTCAACCTTCTGCCTCTCTCATCGTATCTCGCCGATGAATCTGACATTCCTGTTGTACTGGTCCCACTCTTCTCAACTCGGCGGGTTGTATGAGAATGAGACTCATGGCGAGATGAATGTGCATGGGACCCATGACGAGATGAATGTGCATGGGAAGCATGGCGAGTCTAGTGCGAGTGGGATGCGTGACTTTTGTTTTGTGCTGCCATCAATTCTCTATGACTCTGAAGCACTGTCTCCATCTGCAATTGCATTTGCCTCTGCACTTGATCCGCCTGCCTGTTATTAGCCTCAAGAATTTGCCTTAGCAGTGCTTCTGTGGTATTTGTGGATCCAGTGTTATCTGCTATCACCACTGGGCGAGTTACAGTAGCGCCAGGAGCTATCGCCACACCATTTCTACTTGCCGCCTGTGGAGTTTCTGCCACCACCGCTGGAGCTTCTTCTGCTGCATGCAATGTTTCGCCGACATCTTGTGCCAATTGCTGCTGAACATTAGCTGTTACTGCGCCCGCTGCGATTGCGTTTTGAGCTGCTTCCCCTGCATTCGATGTTTCGCCCATGGTAAATCTTCTACCACCAATCTGCTCGCCACAAGGATTTGCTTCTGCTTCACTACTGATTCTCCTTAGCATTGGATTAGGCTCAGGTGACCTTTCCGCATTCTCAAAACCAGTTATATCCTCCATGTAAACTTCTTCTTGGTGGGTTACTCGCTGGACAGGTGATCGGCGAGATGAGCTAGCCAGATTGGGATCCGCTGGACCGACTGATTATATTGCCCTGCTTCTAGTGTTGTGACCACTGGGGAATGTTGCTGGCGTAGGAGGGATAGGGTGCCGAGGAGGCCTACCCGCCGGGGCTTTATCGCTTCTTCCTCTAGGACCCATTCCCCAAGATTCTGTAAAAGAAGACAAACACACTTCCTGACAGTATTGCTCTGTTAGTACTGTGGGTAAAGGCCTAATAAGTTAGTTGGGTTGCTTTTCAGAATATTGATGAATGAAAGACAAAAGGAACAGCTTTAAATCATGTGATGTGCAGATGATGACCTAATCATGACAAGCATTGTAAAAACATCCTATGATACTATAATTTTCAAATCAAAATGATAGTACGGCAGATGTTTTGGGAAATTTTTTGAAATGGTTTTAGAACACAATTTCCTTCATAAGTGTACAGTTTTCTGCTACTCGCCGGAAAAGACGCTTTTTGCCGGAAATATATATCTATATTTGCATTTTCCGATAGGATTTCGTACCCAAAAATAACATTTTTCTATCCTCATACCCAATTTTCTCTACTGCTTATGTGAAAAAGGTGAAATATGTGATAAACTTTGCCAGAATAGGTCGGCCAAACCTCATCTGTAACCATAATAGTACTGAACACAACAAGATTTCTATAAATGGTAAAAAATGTATGCTAAGAATCCAGATCCATCGCCATAGCATACTAAAAATACTTTATACTTTCTAATCTTAGCAATACCCTATAGGAGAATCCTTATAACACGCTGCATAGCATACCATATATAGCAAAAACAGAAGCAAAAGCATGAAGAAATCCTACATAGGCGAGCATAACATCTCAAAATAGCATGAAGAATCTACTGATCATAACGACGAGCTCTAATACTCATATATCATACCATATATAGGAACAAAGAACATATGATAACATCTCAAATTATACTCAAAATCCAAGAAAAACAAGTTCAAAACCTTTTCCAGCGCCAAAATGTAACTGTGTAAAATCCCAATGGTTAGATCTTACACAGTACACCCAAATATGATACATCCATATACACACAATCATTCCCAAAGCATACATCAACATAACAACCATAAGAAATATAAAGGAGATAAGAGTTAGAGATACTTGACAAGATAATTTACTTGGTTCGCCCTTAGGTAAGGACTACATCCAAGGATTCCACTAGTATAAGTATGATTACAATTCTTAGTTACCTTGCTAATCTTCTAAGTGTTTTACTCACAACTAGAACCCTAATTTCAGCCTTGGGCTATAGAGAGCAAGTAGAATACTTTTCCTCTCTCTAGACCAATCCGAAATGTGTCCAACCCCTTTCTTAGAGGCATCTCTCGCTATTTATACAAGATTTACATTAGTGCTAGACAGCTAATACAGACAAGCTATACCCTGACACTGATTTGTCTCTTCTCGCCGACAAAGTATGTCGCCGAGGTAGTATTCCTTTCAGCGGGTAAGTCTTCTTGAGGATAAGGATTGCTGACGAGGTTCCCACTGAGTCAACAAGTCAAACCCTGACAATCTATCCGTTCTGACGAGTAATGAATGCTCAACTACTTCTCACCGACTTATCACCTTCCCACGCTACACCAATCTTACTCCGCTGGTACCCTTACGTCTCGTCGTTGTGCCCTGGCATCATATACTTCGCCCACAACATTCATTGCTGATTCCATACTTCTCGCGAGTATCCTTTTGTTACATCTTAGCCCTTAGGATGCTATTACTAGGCAAAGGCATTTTCTACCCTTACAGTGTGTTCTTGTATGAGCATGTTGTTTGATATGTGCCGTTGGTATCCCCGCGGGAAGTGCCTGTGGAAAGACAACAAATTCTTGCTAAGTTGAATAGCACGGGAAGTGTAATATTATAGTAGCACGGGAAGTGTAATATAATAAATAGCACGGGTAGTGCGATATTATTAGTTTTTATGTTATAACCTAATTTACGTCTTTAGTAGCGCGGGAAGTGCAATATTTAAACAGAGGTAATTGGGGAGACTGGCGAGTGCATATCATCATTGGTTGATTGCAGAAGGTTGTAGTATGAGACGCAATCTCTGCACCTTTCCTTTCCTAACATGTTATGTTATAATATGATGACTTGCTGAGTGTTGGGTGCTAAAGGTGTTTACTGCTTTCTTTTAGTAGAACTGCAAGCATGTTAGTGATTACTTGAATGTTGTGTATTTGTTTCCACTGAGCACCCTTTGGGATGATGTGCTCATTCGTTCCCACTTCAGTTTCAGCTATCAGAAGAGAAGGTGCACGTGAAGCGTTACGTTTCGTAGTTCAACGTTTAATCGAGTTAGAGGTCTTTGTGTAATATCTTACAACATACTTTGTGAAAATTGCAACAACAACAGATTATCATATTTATATCACTTGAAAGGGTTTCATTTATGAATATCAGAGTGTTTAGGTTTCTTTAAGTTTCTTCTGAAAATTAGGTATCTTGAATGGTTAACCTAGTTACTCGACGCCTCTTAGTATAAACTCTAAACAGGTAGATTAGGCGAGTCGTTACAAATACCACAATTTCCCTGATCAAACAAATCTAAAGGTTTCAAACTGATATTAACTTCATCACTCTCTACTAAATTAGGCTCACTTTCAACTACATCATCATTAGTTCCCATGGTATTGTTATCATCAGCAATCTTCTCGCTTTCAACTACATCATCATTAATTCCCATAGTATTGTTCTCATCAACAACCTAGTTCATACTGCTACTACTACTGTATTTCTGTATTTTTTGGTGCAGAGGGCTTGAAATACTTGACAATATAACCCTCTTGAGACTTATCTAAATCATTGAGCCGCCGCTTTGTTTTCCTCCTTCTATTACCAAGTTCATGATTCCTAGTTGGAACATGAGGCATGATGCTTCTAGTTGGATTGGAACAGTTCGACTGCAAGGAGAAAAGGTGAATCAAATCATCATCCAAAAACCAACAACGAATCATTAATTGATTCAATTCTTGTTGATTTCTCACTGTCAAGCAACATAGACTACATAGTCAATTTAATTGCAAATATTCATGATGAATGACACTCATAAAGGTATGCACTGGTCACTGCTGGAAGTATCTGTTAATTTATACCAAAATTGTTGATATCTCCAGGGAGGCCATTGTCTTCAGCTGGTGGCACAGTTGCAGGGTCGGGAAAGGACAATGGTAAAGGTAGCAAGTAAAATGTTCTGGATTCAACAACAATTAAACGATCTTGATTGCATAGACCTACAAATTACAAAATTCTCTTAGGCAAAAAAAAAAAAAATAAAAAATAAAAAAAAAACACTTAATTCACCCTTTGTCCCGCAGGCTTGTAACATAATTTGATAATATACAAGTTCCAACTTCTGAACTTCATAACACCAGTTTCACGATGACCACACAGTTAATGATTTTGATATTAAGTGGACGTGAAAAAAATAAAAGCTACACATAATGTGAGAGAGTAAATCAATCACTAGATCATACAGTACTAAATCAATGAATTAAGAAAGACAAAAAATTATTTAATCACAGAAAAAAAAAGATAATGTACCCTAATTATACCAATGGATTAAGAAACAAAGAAAGATATATCAATGAATTAAGAAAGTAAAGAAAATCTTACCTTAGAACACACGCCAAATCAAATCAATCACTAATTATCTTCGTCGATGCTCCCTGGCCGTTTTTCTCCTCGGGGGGGGCCCCCCCTTTTCCTTTCTCAGTTTTACGATAATTGGAGTTTCTTTTTTCTTTTTTTCTTGTTATAACTAAGTAAACCTAGGATTTTGTGGCCCCCTGCGATTGGTGGCCTAAACCAAGGCTTTCCTTGCATTACAGCAGGGCCGACCCCGGGTTTAGGTTCCGACTCTAAAAATGATGATTATAAGTTTGTACTGATTTTTTGCACTAGTTTTGAGTGCAGAGGTGAATGTGTAATCGTTACGACGGAATTCATGAAAAATCATTGTATACATACGTTCTTAATTTACCAAGGATCAATGTGACGAGGTGTTTCTTATAGTGGTTCTCTTCACCGGGTAAGAAGTTACGCAACATTCATTGAAACTAGATTTACAACATGTTCTGATATTCTTGCACTTAGATCTGTGAATTATTTGGCGAAACTGAAGAAAACAAGAGAGGGAGATAACATCAGGTATTCTGAAACATCATCTACCATAGCTTATATTAAAAGAGCGAGTGGAGAGCTTGGATCAGACGTACTCTGGATATGTACTGGGTGATATGTACAGTTGAATATTCAGGTGTAATCTAGTTTTTTTAGGCAGTACAATGAGATACGTACATTTGGCATTCTGAGAAGAACTCCGTTCTCTTATTCTACTATCACAGTGGGAATAACATCAAAATAAGAATCAAGCATAATAGGGTTATTAGTAGTACTGATACCTCTGATATGTTGAGTGAGATGAGAAGCAAATTTATCTCTACTTGTCAACCATATACCATTGGAGTTTTGCATGGAATCAATGTTATTCCTTCCCTTTCTCATGTTAGTAATAGTATGAAAGTATTTTGTATTATTATCCTTATCCTTCAAGAAGGTATCTCTTGATTTTTTTTTGATAAAAATCATGTGGAATCTTATTCCACCTATTAAGCTCCTCATTAATTATGATTACTTGACTGTGAGTTGCAACTGAACTTGGTTGTTGCTGCAGGTTGTCTAATACAACTTCCAGCTTATTTGTCTGATGATCAGTGTTCCCAAAATGGAGTTTGTTCCACTTAGACAACACTTGATGAATTCTTCAGCTCCTACCTCAAATGTAAAACCATTTCCCCACAATATTACTAAACCTCCAGACATGCCAACATGTTCTCGACACGCACTGTTGGGGAATTGATATCTAGTTAGCATAGGTTTGCAATGAACCTCATTGATTTTAGTTTCACACACACACAAAAAAAAAAAAAAAAAACGGATTTTGGGTTTTAAGTATGATCTTAAGGTGATCTCTAGTGGTTGTTGATTTGAATCCTTGGACGTTCCAAGAGAGGATTTTCATGGTGAGTTAAAGACAATGATAATGAATATGAAATCTAGAAATCATATATAGCTTTAATGTAGGCAGATAACTTATATAAACATATGAAGCTTCCGTGTTATGAAAAGTCGAGGAAAATGACTGAATAACAGGTTTTCTACATGCATTAAGATGCGTGAATCCTACATTGTAACACATTACAATGAAATAAGAGCCTATAGATGATTTTTGTTTATCTACGTAAATGTTTTCATGCAAACTATTGAAACTAGCGTTAAAAAAACTTTGAATGCAGAGAGGTATGCAACTAATTGTATGTATATATGATTTATGCGTGCAATGAAACCAAATATATATTATCGCTAGCTAAAATGGGCAAAGTTAATGCAAATGGCTTATGTTCCATGCAACATTAATAAGATTCAAAGGACCAGAACTATCTATAATATAAAACAAAGTGGTGTTTTGGTGAAGCCATTTTTCGCACCAAACTGACTCGAAATACCCCTTTCTTTTCCATAATTCCGTCTCTGTCTTTAGATAATTTCCGTCTAATCCTTCAAAGAATAGGGGCATCAGTGCCATTAAAAAAGTTATTCTCTTTCTTTGGACCATAATGCCCCTCCGTGTGTTTACATTTTTTTGCACACGCACCCCTTTATTTTTGTCGTCCATTACTCGAAAGACCAGGGGCATAACCGGCTAAAAAGTTACTAAATCACCAAAATCTAAATCATTCTTCCTTTCCAGCTTCTTCCTCTCTCAATCACCACCACCGCCTTCTTCCTTCCTCTCTCACAAACCACCATCACCACCGTACGTAACCAGCAACACCATCACCACCATCACAGAAAATCGCAATAATACACCAATTTCCCCGATTTCCATATCATTTTTGATTTCAATTTCCCCGATTCATCCCCAAATATCAACAGTCATCAATTGTTACAACATAAAATACCAGCACCATTAAACTGATATTTCGTTTCATACACAAATACACGGAAATGGGTTTTGTATGATTTTGATTAGGATTCTGTATGATTTTTCCCTTCTTTCCTCTCTCAATTTTCTTTCCGACTACTTCAGCATATCGATGATGATTTAAACGGTGGCGGTGAAGATTAGGTATGTAAATATCAGAGGTTATTGCTTGATTTTTGTTCAATTTATGTACAATTTCATCAACTTCAAGTAAATTTATGAAAGATTTCTAGAGTTTGTTATGTTATTTTTATACTTGCGTGAAGTTTTAGGTTTTGATTTACAGATGAGAAGAATTGCATAAGACACATAGGTATATGATGTATTTACTCTCAATTTCCTTTACTAATTACTTTAGAGTTATTTTTGTATTTCATCATGGATAGGGAAATTCGTAGCAGAAAACACACAATTGAAGCTGGTCTTCAGTTTGATTATGGTATACATATAGTTTAACTTAATGGTTGAATCTTGAATTATTTTCATTACTGTAGTTTAGTTGCTTCAATTATTCGCCAAGTACCCATGTCAAATGCTAGATTAGGAAATCCGAATCAATTCCTAATAATTTTGTACACATTCCTGATAGACAAAAGATAGCTCAATAAGAATGATTCATTCATTTTCATTTTTACAATGTTTTTCTATGGGCATCAGAAACGGATTATAACTAATATATACCTGCTGTTTGTATTCGCCTTTGTCTCTAATGGTAAAGAAAACTTTAAATAGGGAACATCAGGTGCGACAATAGCTGGTATTAGTGGTGATCAGTTCATGTCTATGATAAAGACAAGATGATCGTGTGAAACAAAATGGCGTACCGTGTTCGATTAGTGGATATAAGGCTTTTACATGAACGTGTTGCATGCCCAAATTAGTTATGGGATCATAAGCCATATACAGTATCCTGTCCTTGAATAAAACCGATGTCAGAAGTTTTATTCTTTTGCATTGAAATTAGAAAACCATGTAGAGACATTGCTGATAATAGTTTGTTTGAAGTTGTGAATATCACATGAATGGTAATATCTCATTCCCACTGTGGTGTTTTTGGTTAAAATCAAGTTTGTGAACATCACATGTTCGTGTATATGTCTGTGAGATAGCAGTGTTGATAAGTGATAAATCTGAAGCCCTATTGAATGAAGTGTTCTCTTGGTGTGGTAAGTCGACATTACATGGACTGAAGTTTTTAGAAGGATATGTTATCTTATTTGCTCTCACTGTAGTCTTTAGGATTCGTGATAGTGCTCACTGTGGTATTCATGATAGTACTCAGATGGTTCGGTCAATTTTGGGATATTTCGTAAACATTTTTAACCTTTTGAAAGAAAGATAAACACTACACTCTGTTTTTTAATCTTTTGTTTAAATTTTTATCCTTTCATCTTTTGTTTTTTGATATAGACTTCTTATCAAATACTATTTACTGAAGGTAGCAGTCTGTATCTAGAAAGGTACCATTTACAGACAACCGCCATGTTAAGAATAATTGAATTATCAGGACACCACTTACACATCCGTGGCAGTACGACCTGACCTGGGTTTTTTGTTTGTCTCATGGCTCATTTGGTTGGACAACTGAGGGCAGATGTTGATGCCGTAACCACCGTCTTCTATGATGATGGTGTCAAAGCCATACATGTTCGTATCTGTTTCGTATCCGTGCCATTATGGCACGGGTTACATACTAGTGATGAAAAAAGACAAAGCTTCGTACAATGAGAGAATTTGACTGATTAATAGCAACCAAATCACGTAGCAATCCTTGCAAATTTTGTGGGGTTGCTTTTCATAGTAGAAACGATACCATTGGTGGTATTGTTTGCAGTTATTGCAATTGCACCCTTCTCAACGGTTTTGCTAAATAGATCCTTGCACAAGCCCTAAAATAGTCACCTGTTTCCGGTAGACATGTTGGGAGGTCGACAACATTCTCTCGATTATTCTCATATGTGCTCTCGATTTCATCTGAATTCATCCTTTTATTTTTCCCTTCCATAATATCAAATCCTTCATGTTCTACTCTGTTATCTCGATCTATATATGACATACTAGTAAGTTTAACTCAAAAGAGAGAGAAAAAAAAAAACTTCGGCAATGTCTACTCCTTCAGCAATACCTTTTGTTAGGGCATTGTCCGGTCAAACCCACTAGCGTTGGTATGTCAAGCTAGTTGTCAGTTTTAGGTGTCAAAACTCAATTCTTGATTTAGCCTACTAGAGTTTAGATTTCGGAAATGGGATATAGACAAAGTAGTAGAGACCTTGAAGACGAAGACTGTGAAGACAAAGAAGACATCAATTATTCTTCATCGACAAAAGGTTAGTAGGAGTTATGACTTTATGGATATTCTTCTATTTCTACTTTCCCTATTCTTTCGAAATATAGTCGACTACTTTAGTAGTGATAATAGCGATTGAGATCGTATTCTTGTGTAACGTGGCCTTGTGTCATGACCAGTGTTTGATCCCACGAATACTGTGAATCAAGAATGTATGAGATAGATTCGACACCATATGTCCATTGCAATGGTTTGCTTGCAAACTGTTAGTTGGATATGGATGAATCTAAAGGAGTACTCTTGAGCAAAGAGTCCATGGATCACAGCTGAGGACGTTCTCACGTCTAAGTTCTGGCTCAGCCCAGTACTTCCAGCGGAATCCAAATTTGACCAACAGACGGTTCCCGAACCGGTCTGCGTACCAGACACTTGGGAATTCTCCTGAGTTCGAGATGTCTATTTGTTCACGTACCAGTACGTGAACCTGACGTGGATATCTCACTGGTTGTCGAATTTAGTGTATATTCTTTTAGAATTTCACTCTGAGTCAAATTCCAAACTCCTTTATCTCTTAGATGGACTTGTGTAAAACATAAATACCTTTTGTGTTCCATCTAACGATCCTCAATGAGTCAATAAGATAAGATTATCTCTGGTCTGTTGGATTTCTATCTTGAAGTGTTTTTGAGCCAACAAAACACTTGGCAGATAATTCTAAAAAGAATTCCAATTGAGATTAATCTCTATTACTTGGTTGGCAAGTTTAGGGTTTCCTTAACTTGTGGGACAAGTAATTGATTGCTTAATTCCAAAGCAACCTATCTTATTGAGTGCTATAAATAGAGGTGTCTACGGACAAATACCGCAAGCATCAAGCATACGTGAAGGTCCTTAGGGAAGGTAACGTAAACTCTTTTCACTTCGGTGAATGCTTGTTGTGGTATAGTCATCCTCTATAGGTTGCAGCTCCTCTGGGAACTCCCTACGACTATAAAGACTTCTCTTGAGAGTTGGGAAGTACAGGTAGGAGATTGAAACCATCTTTGGTTGAAATCGGATTAACCTGTAACCTTGGTAACCTGATCACGTTCTTG
>JAJJMA010346668.1:0-10017 GCA_023529015.1 Papaver nudicaule
TGCTTCACCAAATCATGGGTGAATTTGCCAACAGCAGCACGCCTTGTTCGAACGTATTGGATTCTCGCCTGAAGCCAAAGCAAATTGAGTTCGAATGTCTTTAGGGTATCAATCAACTCACCTATCTCATTCAATGCCTCGTCAGTCATATCTCTCAGCGGGGTAGCCTTCATCTTTGAAATCACACTCATAAGGTCGGTTACAATGCCGATAAGTGTATGAAAGCAGACACTTCTTCCAGCAATGATAAAGTGATCATAACGATTCCATATCTTTTCATACAGTGGGACGTGTCTCTCTGGGACATTAAATCCTCCCACTAGTTTATGACCAGGGAGAGTCGTGTCATGGGGAGGATTATACATCACACCAACATGAGGAAACTCCCGAAGCATCCACCTAATTGGAGCATTTACGACAGCAACATTGATATTCTCTTGGGCTTGTGTTTCTTTATTGACGAGCTGACAGAAGATTCAAAGCAAGCAGAAGTTTAATAATATGTTTCAAGCTATATGATGAAAGCTTAGCATAAGAAGGTGATCAAATTTACCTCGGCAATGGGAGGATTTTCGTCAGCGACATTGTCAAAATCCTTACTGAGGTTTTGGCCATCACTGATCTTTTTACCGACGAAGTAACTATCTTCGATCTCTTCGTTACCACCAGAAGGCTGCAAGAGCAAACAAGGTGAGAATAAAATACTGGAATATTTTACTTCAAATTAAAAGAGTTGTCAAAATTAACCTGTGTAGCATCAAGTGTTACGGAGGATTTGGGTCCTGTTGTTTCTCCACTTTTATTTCGCTCCGTAGTTGTGCCATTCGGAGTTGCTCCACCGAAGAGTGAACTTTGGCCAAAGGGAGTGAATGAAGCATTCTCAAAGCCTGGAGCAGGTCCATCCTACATCAAATAAAGAAGAAAATTCATTGAAAGAAGATATATCAAAGGATTCACGACGTTATCTTGAAGAAGTAATTTTCTGACGTCTGAATTTTTACGAAGTACAGCGAAAGATTCAAAATCTGTACAAATCCGTAAGAGATATGAAGAAACTTCCTTCACGAGAGTTGTTCGTATGGATGTTTCCTATCACGTGCTAAAAGGGCTTAATTTTTGGAGCAATCTACTGTCCGGAATGATTTTTCTACTGAACAGCATGCAATCTGCAATATTCCTGGACGTGGCGTTACTTTGTGACACATGAAGTAACGAGCAAAAATGCATGAAATTCAGATTTTCTTCTTCGAGGTGAAAGCTACTGAAGTCCTTTTTCTAAATTGGGGTCAATCATCGAAATCGGCCATCGGATGAAGATTTTATGGCTATTCTCGTGACGCGACTCGAAACAGGAAAATCTGACGGGATTTTTACTTTTCTACTAAAAGTGAAAATGTAGCAAAGAGAATGAAGTCTTACCGTTACCCAATCCTTTGCCAACGGATTGGGGACTTGATTATCACTTAAAGGAGTCGCCATTGAGTTGTTTCTAGCTGGGGAAAATGATACTCCACCCGGAAGACGGTCGACACCGAAAGATACAGTTTCAGTATTGGTCTCTTGTGTTGCGACGCTAACGAACTTCTGATTAGGCGAAGTTGGCCGCACAAAAGAGTCATGAATAAGATGACAAGATTATCACAAGTCAAGCTTATGCGGGTACTCCAAAGTACAAGGCCCTGTTTGGGCTCCATGTTCGTGGATAAAGCTTCTATACGGATGTAGCTGGTCCATCAACTTTGTGCTCACCCTGGAACACTCACGGTTCCATGCTGCGCAGGGGACTTAATGTTGATGGTGGTTTTTGGCGAGGAGGTCGCAGGAGTAATTTCGCATCAATTTCTGGCGTCCTAGAATAGCGCGAGATAAGGTATGAATTTATTTTTACAGTAGGGATAAGATATTTGGTTGCTATTAGTCATATTTTGATATCTCGCGACCCTAGCCTAGTAGCATGGTCCATATCCCTGACCTACGTATTAAAATACCTATGCATGCGCATTAGCCTAGCTCATGCTCGAGCCAAAACCCTAGGTGATTCACGCCACTCTATGGCATGCCTTAGAAGTCGCGGCATTGGCTATGCCAAAACTTTGGCCATGCCTAAAACCCTAGGAGTACACGGTATTAGCAATGCCTATGGCAAGGCCTAAACCTTGGCCACGCCAAAACCTTAGCAAGGCCTAAAACTTGGCCACGCCAAAGCCTTGGCCACGCCTAAAACGTGGCCACACCTAAAACTTGGCCACGCCAAAGACTTGGCCACGCCAAAGCCTTGGCCACGCCTAAAACGTGGCCACGCCTAAAACTTGTCCACGCCAAGAACTTGGCCACCCCTAAACCTTGGCCAAGCCTAGACTTTAGATAAGGCATAGCGTTGGCCATGTCCAAATATTGGCCACGCCTAAACTTTGGCCAAGCCTAAAGTTTGGCCACGCCTAAACTTTGGGTACCCACGGCATTGGCCATGCCTCATCTTTGGATGCCCATGGTATTGGCCGCGCCTAACTCTTGGAGGCCCGTGGCATTGGCTTTGCCTCTTCTTTGGGTGCCCACGCATCCTCCCTTGGCATGAGTTTGGACGCCCATGGCTGTCCCCTCCTTTAGTTTTTGGGTGTCCATACTTATGGATCGCCTTGATCTTTGGATGCCCATGGCATCACCCTTGCTCAACTCTTGGGGGTCCAAGATTATGCCTTGGCCAAATATTGGAGGCCTCATAATCATGCTTAGCCTAATTTATGGGGGCCTTATAATTGGCTCTCGCCTAATTCGTGGGGGTCTTATTGTTTTCCCTCGCTTGTGCTTATGGAGGCCCATGATTATTCTCTTCCCCTCACGGCTAGCCTTGCCTCCTTTGAGCTAGGGTTTACCTCTTCCTAGCCTCCCCTTTATTTATGGGCCTCACTGATCCAAATCCTAGAGGATTATGGATTTTATTAAGTCCATAATACTCTAGTTTCCTAATCAAATTCGGAAATCTGGCAGTTCAGCTCACGTATTTCTTCATGGCGTGATTTTTACAGCCCAATCCGTGAGGAATTAGAAGGCGCTTCCTTCACTAAATATTTTCCTCTGTGAATTTCCTATAACATACTAAAAATTCAGATTTTTATCTAATATAGGCTGGCCTGGGCGATTTTACTAATGGACAACATGCAAACTGTCCAGAAATCCGAAAATAACATAAATGTTATGGCTTATCCTTTTATATCCAATGTGGGATTATTATCATGCTATGCAACATAGCTTATCATAATTATTGTGGCCTATCTTTAGGTCTTATATTGGCAATGCTTATGCATTCTTGATGATGGCTACGCCGTGATAGCATCATTCGTCTGTTTTTCCTGATTATGGACTTGCTTCCATAAATCAGTGCTATAATTCTTAATCATGGCTCATGGCTATGACTTATATTATTTTGGGCATTCATATGTCTTCATTATCCAGGGAATTGGTGCATTACATGCCACAAACTAATTTCCCTTATTTATGGCAAACCAAAAGTCGTATTTATTTGACTATTGCCACAGAGAGTTGCTGAAATCCTCTCGGTCTAATTGGCGATTGCATAGCTCAATCCTTAGACCTATCTTATCTAATGGTGGTTGCTAGCTCAACCCTTAGATGACTTATCTTATCTTATCTAAATGGCGGTTGCTAGCTCAACCCTTAGATTTATTGGTTTAAACGGCGATTGCCCGGCTCAATCCTTAAACCAAATCTTAAAGAGATATTCAAAGCTTATCGCTTAAATCTCTATCTTATCGCAAAGTCCTAAGCTTATCAGTAATTGATACGACTTGCACCTAGTCAGCTTTGATTTAACAAATAAACAAATATTTAACAAATCTTACGAGAATCAAGATTTAGTTACATGGGGGGATATTCTTTTAGGGTTTTGGTTTGGCGGTCTACGGCACGTGTGATTGCAACGGCACAATCACTTAACGGGAAAGATAACTAGGTCGTGTAAACGTTGCTGAGAAGATGGGATAAGGTAGTGGGTTGTTAGTCTTCCCTAATACTAGGCGCAAGACTCTTAACAACTGACCCCACTCTTTCCTCACTCCCACTCTTCCACTACTTCCACTTCTTACGAGATCAGTTGAGAATATATTGCTATAAATAGGTCACTCGACCAGTTGGAAAAAATATATCAATCTCATCCAAGATAAGTTTAACAAGTTCAGTGCAAGTATAATCAAGTCTATCTTATCGATAATTGATTAACTCTTCTCATTCAGCATTTATTATCTAGTGAGAACTGAATATTCATCCTTATCTAGCAATATCTATCTCAATATCACAGAAAATCATAGCAATTCTCTGATCTCATCTTTCTCTGCTTCCCTCCCTAAACCAACCCTAAAATCCTCTTCTTGTAACTGAAGCAATACTCGAACGGCCATTTCTTGGTTTAGGCGAGTCTTGTTCGATCTTGACCTCTCGAATTCATCACAATCTTTTATTACATCATCACACTTCATACTTTACCCCTCAGATTCTCTTATTTGTTTTATACCTAAAACATTTTGGCGACCACAGTGGGAGGTCATTATCTCAGTTTTAAGAAGATATGGTTGAAACCAGGAGGCAGAGTTCAGAGAATACAAATTCTCCAAGTAACCCTAATGTCCCCACGAGTTTATCTGCAAGTGGGGTCACAAATGCTCCAGCTAGTGGCGCCATCACTTCTGGGCCCACAATTCCAGCCGTGAGCTCAAACCCTAACCCTAATTTTGCTTCTGCCTCAACTCAGAGGGGGACAACCTCCTCTTCTCTCTCCATGGGCGTGTCAACCCCTCTGGTGGGTTCCACCACGCCAACCCTATCTCAAATCACGTCCCCCCTATCTCATATGGTGGGGACTACCAATACCACTATCTCTCCTACTCCTTACACTCCTATCTCAAGCCGCACAGAAGCTTTTCTCTTTGGGCCCCGCTTAGGAGAAACAAGGAGTACTGAAGACTCACCTAGCATTGCGGATCTCATGAAGACCCAACAAGATCTAGCCCTGAGTCAAAACAATATGGTGAAAACCCAGATGGAGTTGCTAACTTGCTTAAGGACTCTATCAGAGAAGCTGACGTCACCAACAACTCCAGGGCTCTCACGTGCAGAAACCCCTGCCAATCTTAACAAGGCGGGTCCCTCTCAAATTCATGTTATTCCTGATGATCAGGATACCCATGTCCACACCACACGTGGACCAAATACAGGTTTGCAACATAACTTCGTCACTCGTGAAGATTTGCAGAATCTTTTACAGGCTCGGAGCATGGAGAATTCAGATTTGTTTCATCGTCATCAACCTCCATATCCAATTGAAGTTCAACGTGAATCTCTTCT
This sequence comes from Papaver nudicaule, assembly GCA_023529015.1. Taxonomy (NCBI): domain Eukaryota; kingdom Viridiplantae; phylum Streptophyta; class Magnoliopsida; order Ranunculales; family Papaveraceae; genus Papaver; species Papaver nudicaule. The sequence goes on from JAJJMA010346668.1 coordinate 5,359, forward strand.
TGAAGGATATGTCACACCTTCCTTCTCCATGTATAATGGTATTGGGAACGCCCGAGAACATATTTCTCGCTTCCTGGAATCATTGGGGATACATGAAAGAAATCAAGTTGTATGTCTCAAGGAATTCTCGAAATCTCTAACGGGAAAGGCATATACTTGGTATAATAACCTAGCTCCTAATAGCATTCTCAGCTGGAGCCAGATGGTTAGTGCTTTCCTCAAGAAATACTTCTTCGTGTCTGAGCAACTCACTCTCTCCGATTTGGGGAGACTCTATCAGCGAAACAATGAACATCCAGATGATTATGTGACGAGGTTCAGAACTCGCTCAGTGGATTGCAATGATCCAAACGTGACAGAGTTGCAGTTAGTGGAACTTTGCATCAATGGAATGATACTGGTATATCGGGCCTTATTGGAGAATCTGGATATTAATAATTTCACCAAGCTCCATAAGTCTGCCAAACGATCCGCCACTACCACACCTGCGCTACTAGAAAGGCCCAGGCGTCTAAAAGCTGAAGAAAGCCGTGGTGAGACGCGTGCCAACAAGCGACTCGTCAACAAGAAATATAGTTCTCTTCCCTCAGTTCATGCTATCACTGAAGGTGTTAAGAGGAAGGCGCCTACTCCTGAGGCCCCACAACTAAAACGTGCAGCCCCAGCCCAATCTCAGGCTCCTTCACGGGTCCCATCTAATGCTCCTGCACCAAAGGCACCACGGCAACCGAGAGAATTTCCTAAAATTCCTGATTTCCCATGTACTATGGATGAAGTAATAGAGCTCCTGGAAGCATGGATTCAAGATGGCGCTGTCAAGTTACCTCCTGTACAAAGAGAACCTACGGCGCAAGAAATGACTGATCCCAAGTATTGTCATTTTCATCGATTCGTCAATCATCCCACCAGCGAATGTCATCGACTCAAGCAAATCTTCAACGAAAAGATCGAGTCAGGAGAGTTGAACTTGGGGACTGAGGGTGTACATAAGAATCCACTCCCTCAGCACCAACCTCAACGTCAACACCAACCTCAACGTCAGCATCAACCCAACATTCGAAATTTCACCATCTCCGGAGAATCTGTCAAGCAAACTGCTAATTATTTGATGGAGAATTTATGCGAGCTCTTGCATTTTTCTAGAAGTCAGCGAAGCAACATTTTCGCTGCCCTCAGCTGGATTGCTAGCGGAAAAGAACTACCTATACCTGAAAAGGTTCAGCCAAAGCCTGGCGAAATTACACCAGAGATGATAACAAGAGGGGAACGTGTTCCAATACCAATTATCTCTGCTCGTCTCGAAGGTACGATTTTTAAGAAAGTTCAAATTGATGCTGGTGTTATGGTTAATCTAATTCCAATCAAAACACTCCAAGCAATTGGGATTTCTCGACGGGATGTCATCTACTATCCAACAGTGACAAAAGATTCAAAAGGAAATCTCCAAGACATATATGGTCATGTTACTTTGGATCTGAAGGTGGACTCTGCTCGCACCAAAACCAAGTTTCATGTAATCAAAGAGGATGAGGAGCACGACGTGATCTTAGGACGTCCCTGGCTCTATGGGAAGAGACTTGTGCCTACAATCTCACCAGTAATCATCAAAGACCAAGAGTTCATGTTTGACCAAGAAAGCTGCAACGTGGGAAAGCTGGAGTACCATGTGGGGTCCGAAACTCTGGTGATATTCAAAGAGGTACGTGAAAGTGATTTGAAATACTTTATTCAGAATTATTTACTTCACGGAAATCTTATCCAGCGTGTCCCCACACAAGGATTAGATAATTCTCCGACATGGGGACTTGATTGCATCAAGTCTATCAAACCCTCTGAGCCACCTCGTGAAGAAATCAAGGCCACTACAAATAAGTGGGTTCGGGCAAAGCGACGGTCTTATGGGCGAAAGACACCTGAGATGTCATGGGTTCCTAAGGCCGCTTTTCAAGAAGGAGATAAGGTTATGCGACGCACTAATCGAAAAGTACCTTCTATTTCGGGGTCCACACCAAACTGGGAGGGACCTTATATTATATCTCGAGTCATGCCTAATGCACGATACATGATAAGCGCAATATATGAGCGACCTTCAAACATCGTGATCAATGGCAAGTGGCTCAAGAAGATATGAAGATTCACTTTCTAATTCCTTCAAAAGAAAAGTGCAAGCAATCTCTTGCCTTTTAACGATTTCATTCAAAAATTCAAATTCAAAACCTATGAGTTCAAAACCATCAATTCCTACAAACCCTTTGTTCATAAAACCAAATAAAAGCAAAATAAAAATCTACTGAGAAAATGTTTTGCTCCCGAAGTTCTTCAGAAACAACCATCTAATGAAGATCTCGCTCCTTCATCGATTGCCTTCTTTATTAGAGCAATATGAGCAGTCTTCTTCTTCACCTCTTCAGTTAACTTACGGAGTTCCTCAGTCATGACAGCATGATTCCTCTCTTCCTGCTTCACCAAATCATGGGTGAATTTGCCAACAGCAGCACGCCTTGTTCGAACGTATTGGATTCTCGCCTGAAGCCAAAGCAAATTGAGTTCGAATGTCTTTAGGGTATCAATCAACTCACCTATCTCATTCAATGCCTCGTCAGTCATATCTCTCAGCGGGGTAGCCTTCATCTTTGAAATCACACTCATAAGGTCGGTTACAATGCCGATAAGTGTATGAAAGCAGACACTTCTTCCAGCAATGATAAAGTGATCATAACGATTCCATATCTTTTCATACAGTGGGACGTGTCTCTCTGGGACATTAAATCCTCCCACTAGTTTATGACCAGGGAGAGTCGTGTCATGGGGAGGATTATACATCACACCAACATGAGGAAACTCCCGAAGCATCCACCTAATTGGAGCATTTACGACAGCAACATTGATATTCTCTTGGGCTTGTGTTTCTTTATTGACGAGCTGACAGAAGATTCAAAGCAAGCAGAAGTTTAATAATATGTTTCAAGCTATATGATGAAAGCTTAGCATAAGAAGGTGATCAAATTTACCTCGGCAATGGGAGGATTTTCGTCAGCGACATTGTCAAAATCCTTACTGAGGTTTTGGCCATCACTGATCTTTTTACCGACGAAGTAACTATCTTCGATCTCTTCGTTACCACCAGAAGGCTGCAAGAGCAAACAAGGTGAGAATAAAATACTGGAATATTTTACTTCAAATTAAAAGAGTTGTCAAAATTAACCTGTGTAGCATCAAGTGTTACGGAGGATTTGGGTCCTGTTGTTTCTCCACTTTTATTTCGCTCCGTAGTTGTGCCATTCGGAGTTGCTCCACCGAAGAGTGAACTTTGGCCAAAGGGAGTGAATGAAGCATTCTCAAAGCCTGGAGCAGGTCCATCCTACATCAAATAAAGAAGAAAATTCATTGAAAGAAGATATATCAAAGGATTCACGACGTTATCTTGAAGAAGTAATTTTCTGACGTCTGAATTTTTACGAAGTACAGCGAAAGATTCAAAATCTGTACAAATCCGTAAGAGATATGAAGAAACTTCCTTCACGAGAGTTGTTCGTATGGATGTTTCCTATCACGTGCTAAAAGGGCTTAATTTTTGGAGCAATCTACTGTCCGGAATGATTTTTCTACTGAACAGCATGCAATCTGCAATATTCCTGGACGTGGCGTTACTTTGTGACACATGAAGTAACGAGCAAAAATGCATGAAATTCAGATTTTCTTCTTCGAGGTGAAAGCTACTGAAGTCCTTTTTCTAAATTGGGGTCAATCATCGAAATCGGCCATCGGATGAAGATTTTATGGCTATTCTCGTGACGCGACTCGAAACAGGAAAATCTGACGGGATTTTTACTTTTCTACTAAAAGTGAAAATGTAGCAAAGAGAATGAAGTCTTACCGTTACCCAATCCTTTGCCAACGGATTGGGGACTTGATTATCACTTAAAGGAGTCGCCATTGAGTTGTTTCTAGCTGGGGAAAATGATACTCCACCCGGAAGACGGTCGACACCGAAAGATACAGTTTCAGTATTGGTCTCTTGTGTTGCGACGCTAACGAACTTCTGATTAGGCGAAGTTGGCCGCACAAAAGAGTCATGAATAAGATGACAAGATTATCACAAGTCAAGCTTATGCGGGTACTCCAAAGTACAAGGCCCTGTTTGGGCTCCATGTTCGTGGATAAAGCTTCTATACGGATGTAGCTGGTCCATCAACTTTGTGCTCACCCTGGAACACTCACGGTTCCATGCTGCGCAGGGGACTTAATGTTGATGGTGGTTTTTGGCGAGGAGGTCGCAGGAGTAATTTCGCATCAATTTCTGGCGTCCTAGAATAGCGCGAGATAAGGTATGAATTTATTTTTACAGTAGGGATAAGATATTTGGTTGCTATTAGTCATATTTTGATATCTCGCGACCCTAGCCTAGTAGCATGGTCCATATCCCTGACCTACGTATTAAAATACCTATGCATGCGCATTAGCCTAGCTCATGCTCGAGCCAAAACCCTAGGTGATTCACGCCACTCTATGGCATGCCTTAGAAGTCGCGGCATTGGCTATGCCAAAACTTTGGCCATGCCTAAAACCCTAGGAGTACACGGTATTAGCAATGCCTATGGCAAGGCCTAAACCTTGGCCACGCCAAAACCTTAGCAAGGCCTAAAACTTGGCCACGCC
>JAJJMA010346670.1:0-10186 GCA_023529015.1 Papaver nudicaule
TGACCTGGAGAAATCCAAAGGAAGTCACTTTACGTATGTTAAACTGAAGAGGACAGTTCGAAACATACAGTCCGTAATTAAGGTTGCAAAGTCGGTATTGTTGACATAAGCCTGTAACAGCGGTTAAAGAAACTCCTAGGCCTGTAAAGGACGTCAGCTAGGGGAATCAAGTGCATGATCAGTGGGGAATCTAGAGACATTAGGAGTGAAATTCGCTTGGAGGGCTTGAGTTGGTCTCTGCTACATCCCAGACTGAAGTCGTATAATAGGCTAGTGTTTGTATAAAGTTAGTACTGTGTGGTGTTCAATCTGGACGAGGTCCCGAGGTTTTTCTACAGGTCTTAGTTGTTAGAGCATTGCCCGGTCAACCCCATTAGCGTTGGTATGTCAAGTTGGTTGTCAGTTTTAGGCGTCAAAACACAATTCTTGATTTAGCCTCCTAGAGTTTAGATTTCGGAATTGGGATATAGGAAAAGTAGTAGAGACCTTGAAGACAAAGACAATGATTTCAATAGTCGTAGTCCAAGAAAAGGACTTCGAGATGACGACCAAACTTTATGCAAGGATACACAGATGTGTAGAGGATTGAGTTGTATCTTGCAGAAGGTCATCTATTTATAGTGATCACCAAGGGAGGCTTTGCTTAAAAGTTAAGCAACCTTGAGTAGGGCTCAAGCAAGTTCCGTAACTAGGAAAGTCCATAGCTTGAATACCCGTTCTCAATCTTCTTCTAACTTTGGACTTGGCCAATAGTTAAAGAGGACTCAACCTTGATTGAAGGTTTGCGACTTCTGGTCCAAAACATGTTTGAGCATCGCGTGGATTAAGTAGGTGAATTCCATGGGCCAAGTAATGACGAGTCCGAGAACTAATCATGTCTAGACCGAAAACTTCAAGATATGAAAGTTGGAAGTTTTTCATGGCTTATATGTACGCGTTCATGAACGCGTTCATATAGACCCCCTCGTTCTCAGGAATGCCATAAGAAACACATGTACGCGTTCATGAACACGTTCACCGTTGAGGTCATTTCATGAGACAATTCAACATACTCTACCTATACATATTATCACGGATGTGACAAATGCAAAGGCGAAGAATCCTTGAATACCTTCGTATCTTATAAACAACATCGTAGACTATTGATATGATAGATATGGCAAATACGAAACATGGAAAGGAAAAACCTTTCTAACCTTTAGCGAGGATGTTATGATTTATCAAGTAGTAAGCTCTCGTCTCGATTACCTAAACTATCCTTGTCTGAGGTTGTAGAGTAAACTTATATAGGATTGTGTTTTTGTCATCTAAACTTGACAACTGACTTGAGATAGCAATATCAGTGGGTTCAACCGAGCAATGCTCTAACACTTATGTACTTTCTTGAAAGTATCAAGTAAGGGGGGGTAAATATTGGACTTCATACCAATCTGGCAAAAAGAGGTATAAAGATTAAGGGGGAGCTTCGTATCAAGAATGAGTAGAATCACTTTATAAGTTTTGGTACATACTTTAAAGTTGCTCTGATTCTTACTTTTTGCACAAACAACATGTGGGATTAGCATATTAACCCATGTAAGCTTGAGCGTACCTTTGTGGTTGTTTGAGCTGGATATGTTGTGGTGTTGTCTACGAGTTTTTCAATAGGAGTTAAACGAACACATCAAGACTCAAAGGAGAAGTTGAAGACTTCAAGAAATCAAGATACATCTGGATTAGATCTTTATTGTATATCTTTTGAATCCATATGTAAATTGGTTTTGTCACTAAAATTGACAAAGGGGGAGATTGTTAGGGCATTGTCCGGTCAAACCCACTAGCGTTGGTATGTCAAGCTGGTTGTCAGTTTTAGGTGTCAAAACACAATTCTTGATTTAGCCTACTAGAGTTTAGATTTCGTAATTGGGATATAGACAAAGTAGTAGAGACCTTAAAGACGAAGACTGTGATTATAAAGAAGACATCGAATATTCTTCATCGACAAAAGGTTTCTAGGAGTTATGACTTTTATGGAAATTTTTCTATCCTAATTATTCTATCTTTCGAAATAGTCGGCTACTTTAGTAGTGTTATAGCGATTGAGATTTTGTATTCTTGTCTACATAACCATGAGTTATGTTAGTATTTGTTCCCACAATACTAAGGTTACAAGATGCTTTGATGCCCTTTCTAGTGCAATGGTTTGCTTGCAAATCACATGTAGGAAACGGATGAATCTAAAGGAGTACTCTAGAGCAGAGTCCAGTGGATTATAGTTGAGGGCGTAATAACACGTCTAAGTACTGGCCCAACCCAGATCTTCCAGCGGATCCAGTTAAAACCTAATCTGGGAAACGTCGGTTCACGAACCGGTTCGTGAACAGTGACTCCGAAATTTTCTTCAGAGTTACAAAACTTCAATCTGTACACGTACATGTACGTGAACCACAGATTCGATGAATTTTGCCGGAATCCAGTCGAACGATTCCCTAACCGTCCAAGTGAATATTCTTCTGGATTTTCACGCGGGTTAAACTTCTGACTCCTTTATCTCTTAGTTGGACTTGTGCTTATCAGAATATCTTATGTGGTCCATCTAACGAATCTCAATGTGTCAATAAGATAAAGATTATCTCTGGTCTGTTGGATCTCTATCTTGAAGTGCTTTTGAGCTAACAAAACACTTGGCAGATAAATGTTTACAATTGAGATAAATCTAGGGTTTCTTTGTGTGCAAGCCAAGTAACGGGTTCGTTTACACGAACACTTGCTACCTTGTAGGCTAAGAAACTAGATGTTTTATTCCTAAGCAACCTATCTTATTGATTGCTATTAATAGAGTGTTAAAGTACGAAAACCACAAACATCAAGCATATGTGAAGTTTCTCAGTGGAATTGATCGTAAACCCTTTACACTTAGGTGTAAGATTGTTGTGGTATAGTCATCCTCTATTAGGTAGTAGTTCCTTTGTGGGATTTACCTAACGACAATAAAGACTTCTCTTGAGAGTTGGGAAGCACAGGTAGGAGATAACGTACCTCTGTGGTTGTTATCGGATTAACCTGTAACCTTGGTAACCTGATCACGTTCTTGTCTATTCTACGGTCCTTCTCTTATGCAATAAGGCCATTCAAGAAATGATAGTTACGCACAAGGTTGAAAGGAAGCAACACACGGTTGCAATCGGTGTTGTAATACCTAGTTAGCTCCAGTTGTATAAGTTTCTTAAGTGATTCTTTTTACAACTGAGGTAGAGACAAGTTGGGCATAGTTTACTCGGTTTACTTGTTAGCCCCCGCTTGTAAGTAGATTTCCGTATGACCTGGAGCAATCCGAAGGAATCACTTTGTGTATGTCAAACTGAAGAGGACAGTTCAAACATACAGTCAGTAATTAAGGTTGCAAAGCCGGTATTGTTGACACAAGCCTTTAACAACGGTTAAAGCAACTCATAGGCCTGTAAAGGATGTCAATTAGGGGGATCAAGTGCATGACGATTTTTTGGGGGATCTAGAGACGTAAGGAGTGTGACAGTAGCCAATTCTCTTGGAGGGCTTGGGTTGGTCTCTGCTACATCCCAGACCGAAGTCTTATAGTAGGCTAGTGTTTGTAGACAGTTAGTACTGTGTGGTGTTCAATCTGGACGAGGTCCCGAGGTTTTTCTACAGGTCGTAGTTTCCTCGTTAAAAAAAATCTTTGGTGTCTTGTGTGCTTTAATTTCCGCATTATATTCTCTGATTATATAATTAAAGCAAACACAAGAAGTACGTTATTAATAACCGTCGAGTTGGTCCATAATCCATCTAGGGGATTTGCCAAGATTTATCTTGATGAGCTGGACCGATCACTGTTATCTCACTCCGGTTATCAGATTTGGATATTGATTTTTGAGATCGTCAATATCTTACCATAAGACTCACGAGCCCAAAGAAAAGTTGGTTGTATTTCGGTACCCCTGTTTTTTCAGTAGTTTCCTCGTTAAAAAAATCTCTGGTGTCTTGTGTGCTTTACTTTCCGCATTATATTCTCTGATTATATAATTAAAGCAAACACAAGAAGTACGTTATTAATAACCGTCAAGTTGGTCCATAATCCATCCAGGGGATTTACCAAGACTTGTTTTGAGTTGGACCGATCACTTGTGATCCCACTCCGGTTATCAGATTTGGATATTGATTTTTGAGATCGTCCATATCTTACCATAAGACTCACGAGCCCAAATGAAAAGTTGGCCGTATTTCGGTACCCCTGATTTTTCGCTCTTAAGAATTAAACCGCCAACACACCTACTCTCAAACTTCGGACTAGTTGGTTAAGAAAATATGATCCTAATACGACTATTAGTCACAAAGTTTCCCCTCAGTATATTTACGCCTCCAACCATAACAAGGTGATCACGCACGTATACTCCCTTGAGATACATTTCACCAAAGTTTCTTTACACCAAGATCAAGGATATTGGGTGATAAACCCTTTGAGATATCAAACAAGGCTTAGAAACACTTCTGATAATAATCAAAAGCATCCTTGTCGTCCCAGTTGAAATCAAGCAATTTTGGATGCGTACTAAATAACCTCGATGAACAAAGTACCTGCAAATTAACAATCTAACGATCTTGATCATTCCACTCAATATCTATTAGTTGGGCACACGAATCAAGCAGCTTGCTTACAAATCCAGGTCAATAGATATTTTGATGCTCTTATCACTGCGATCTTGAGTGGCCCTATATCAGAAGAGAATGACCTTAGAATAAACAAGATCGTAATCTATGATAGAGTGATAAAACGGAAACACAAGTGCAATACAAATAAAACTAATAAAAAATATACTAGTTTCCCTTGAAGGTACTTCTAGACTTATCGATCCTTAAAGAAGACTTTCTCACTATTCCTGACAAAGCGATGTCTAAGAATCAAAGAAATAACGGTATCACAAGTTTTACTTTTCGAAGAACAAAACTTGGTAGAGGGACAAAGCTTGAAGGAGAGATACAATCTCCTATTTGTATGACCAAGGCTTAGCTTTGAAATGAGGCTAAGTAATTTCGAAATATTCTTTTAAGCACATGTTCTTTATTTCGAAATTCCTCATTTAGAATACCAAAGTAAATGGTATATAATACTTAATAAAAGATTTCTATTAAATGATTTAAGGAAAAAGCATTCAAAGCAAATAATACTCTTAATATATATCTGGATATTTCATTAATTCGAAACACGGTGCTTACCAAATATACTTCCTGGGATAGAGTTCATTTCGAATTATTTTCCTTAATTCAAAACTCACTTAAGATCTTATTAACTTCCATAATGTCAACATCAGCTTTGATAATGTCAACACTAACTTCCTGAGGACCACTTGACAAGTCAAGTTTATGCTTAAGTGGAAGTGGGATCAAGTCCAAGACGGTTCATTAGAACAACGAATTCAAGTAATGGACTAAGCCTCGAGTGCTAAGCTTAAGTGAACCAGATACTAGACAAAGGTTTAGGACATTTTAAATCATATAATAAATGATATACCGTTAAAGTACATAGTATGATCCACGGGTAATAGCAATGTTGTACCACATTAATTCTCGATTCCAATATAGATGATCACGTTAATGATATCCGAGAATTCATATCAAACACAAGTAAGATACTCGATTATTGTTTGAACCTATAGTATTTAATAGATACAAATATCACAATTTAAATACCAATAGTGGTGGTTATAATTCATGTGTCTACAAGCGTGAGCGAGACGAACCATATTTCTAATTGTGACTTAACCAACTAAGTTGTACATTGAAGTTGAAGAAATCAAACTCCAAACTGAGAATATCAAACTCTTTATAATTCGTTGAAGCACAAATCAAAAAGGTTGAGTTTGAACTTCGATATACGTTTTCTGATATAACCTAATATAAGTTTCGAACTTTACATCTTATTTGGAAAAAACCCAAATGTTAGGTTTCAGATTTCTAGGGTATATATGACAAAACCAAAGTCATGGTTTCCGAAATTAGATTCCATATATCAAAATCAATACTTGATTACGAACTTAAGATTTCATGTTTAACAAAACCATATTTATGTTTAGAAACACAGAAGTCATATATAGTTCGTTACAAATGTTTTGTCGAACTTGAGAATCCATATGGTCAAAGACGTTTTACGTTTTGTCTTTGCGCGCTAAGAAATATGTCCTAGCCTAATAGACCAGTCACTTAGTACTGACATGGTGAAAACCCATTTTGGTTTCGATTCTCAAGTCACTATATTTCATACAAACATAGTTTCGAACTCTAGTTTTCTTTTAGTCAAAACCAACATTAGGTTTCGAACTCTAGTTTTATTTTGGTCAAAATTAACATTAGGTTTCGAACTCTTATTAGATTATGGACAAACCATATTATGGTTTCGAACCTTAAAGTGCATTTTACTAAAACCAACATTGTGGTTTCGAATTCTAATATCCATAAGAAAGAAAACTAAGAATATGGTTTTGAAATCTAAAAGTCATATGGCTGATCTTGATTTCATATGTCCAAAATCAGATTATGATTTCAAATTCTATAATACATAGCCAAACAAAGATATAGTTTTCGAACTCAGAAAAGCAGTACGTTGAGTCTAAGATAATTTTTTTTTGTCAAGATCTCGATTACTTTGGTACATATAGAAACACGTACTAACAATCTAAATTAATAGACAAGGTAAAATCTAGACACAATACTATATTGAATATAAATCTCGTAGAACTACGAAGACAACATCCATATAGACTGTTATTATCCAACTCACAGGTTTAAAAAAAAATCTTATGTCACTTAGAGATGAGATGAAAAAGAAAGTGAAAAGACGAGGGTACCGAGTACACCACCAATTCCTTTCTTTTGCGGAACAAAGTATGTAGATTATTGCTTTCGGTAAATAACGAAACAGTACACAAAAAAACAAGAAATCACACGCACAAGATTTTTGTTAACGAGGAAACTACAAACTCGTAGAAAAACCCCGGGACCTCATCCAGTTTGAATACTCTTAAGAATTAAGCCGCCACCACACCTACTCTCAGACTTCAGACTAGCTGGTGCAGACAATATGACCCTAATACGACTATTAGTCACAAAGATTTCCCCTCAGTATTCCTACGCCTCCAACCACAGCAAGGTGGTCACGCACATGTACTCCCCTACGTAAACAGACGCCCGTTACTGTCTTACGCAAGAGTTGCCTCACAGCCCGTCGCGAGGACTATCGCTACCCGACCTCCAATCGGACGATTACAACCTTATGGACAACAACCAAATAGTGACAGGTCAAATCGCTAGATGATATCCTTGGTAACTAACAGATATTTCACCGAAGTCTTTTCACACCAAGAGCGAGGTTATTAAGTTTACTTAGGCAATAAACACCTCGAGATATCGATCAAGGTTTCAAAACCTAAACTCCCGAAAGAGCAACCTTGTCGTCCCAGTTGGAATCAAGCAGATAGCTATAGCAAGTACGAAATGATATGACGTGAAGAACAATGTACCTGCAAAGAACAAATTCAATAACAGCGATCTGGATTCCACTCAATATCTATAGTTTAGGCACACAAACCGAAAGCGGTTTGCTGATAAATCCAGGTTAATAGATAAAGATTATGTTCTAATCACAACGATCTTGAGTGGCCTTATATCAGAAGAGAAGGACCTTAGAATAAACAAGATCGTTAGGTTTGATAGACGTGATAGAACAGAACACAAGTACAATACAAAGAAGACTAGTAAACATAAACTAGTTTCCCGTAAGAGGTACTTCTAGGCTTCTCGATCCCAAGAGAAGACTTTCCCGCAATTCTAGACCGAGAGCAAAAGCTCAAAGGTAACTGAAAAGAAAAGCGTCAACACAAGCTTACAATTCTGAAGAAGAGCTTGGACAAGGGGATTAAAGCTTTCAGGAGAGATACCACTCCTATTTATATTGACTAAGACTTTAGCTTTGAAATAAGGCAAAGTTAATTTCGGAAATTCCACAAAGCACATTTACATAATAGTTCCGAAATTCCCCATTTAGTCTCATAGCATTTAATGAGAACTAATACTCTAGCATTTTACATTAAAGAAAAATATATTCTATAAAGAAAATATATTTTCGAAACATGTTTAGCCAAGAGCAATCAAAGCAAATAATATCTTAAGGTATATTTGGATATTTCTATTTAATTCGAAATATGGTGCTTACCAAATATGATCCCTGGGAAAGATCTCAATTCGAAAACGTGTCCTTAGTTTCGAAAATCTCCTTAGATATTATTACTTCCAAATGTCGTCACCAGCTTTATAATGTCGACATTACTTCCTTGGTATTGTTGGGCTAACCAGACGAACCTAGGTGGAAGTGGGATCTGGTCCAACGTGGTTCAACGTTCCGCATAAACGCATCATAACAAACGTGGACAAAGCCTTGTGTGTTAAGCTTAAGTGAACACAAAGGTTCAGACGTTCCGAATCACGCAAATAGATATATCATTGGAAGTACGGTGCGAGATTCCACGAGTAACTAGCAAAAATGTTAAATCTCCTGAATTCTTGATTCCAATATAGATGTCACGTTAATGATATCCAAGAATTCAAATCAAAACATCAAATGAATAATCAAATGAATATTTGATCAAGTAGTAAAGCATACGAAGATTTATCACGTACAATATTGATCCGAAATCATGTGTCCACTAACTAGAGCGACTAACCATATTTCAAATGATGACTCAATCTCACTTAGTTGTACATTGAAGATGAACGAATTCAAACTTCAAACCGAGAATATCAAACTCATTAATTCGTTGAAGCACAAATCAAAAAGACAAAGTTTGAACTTCGAAGTTACGCATTCTGAGTCAACCATATTATGGTTTCGAAACGTACATCTGTTTTGGCAGAAACCAAATTAAGGTTCCGGAACCTAAAGTTCATTATATGACCAGAACCATATTTAGGTTCCCAAATCAAGTTTCCATATATCGAAACCTAAGCTTGGTTACGAAATCTAGATTATGTTTAACAAAACCTTGGTTAAGGTTTCGAAACAAGAAACACAAATGTTTGGTGTCGAACTTGAGAGTCCATGTGGTCGAGAACCGTTTCAGCATCACACCTTTTTAGCCTCGACGCACAGGAATATATTTCCCGGTTCACATAAACCTTTAGGAAACCCCAGGGTCTTTTCGACCTTTTAGATCTCACATGGTCAAGACACATTGGCCTTGATTCTCAAGTCACTGTCAGCCACACAAACATAGTTTCGAATCTGTTATATCTCATTGGTCACAATATTTAAGTTTCAGACCAATAGCTTATGAATGCGAAAACCAGATTATGGTTTTGAATCAACGTCAGTTTTACCAAAACCTATATTGAGGTTTCGAACATTGAAAATTCATAAGTTGAGATACACAAATATGGTTTCGGAATCCAGAAGTGAGATATGGCATACAAGATGTTCATATACAGAATCAAATGAATGATTCAGAACTTCAGAGTTCAGAGCCATACCAAGACGTCATATTCGAATCTCAGAAACAACAGTATTTCGAGTCTACACAACATAAGTGTGACTCACAATCTCTCTTACATTTGCTCATATAAATATATGCAATCAATCCGACAGAGCCAGACTAGGTAAGAAGAGACACAATATTGTGATGGATCAAATCCCGTAGTACTACCGAGATAACATCACATTGTTATATCCAACTCGAAAAGGTTTTAGAAAAAACCTTTATATTAACTTAGAGTCGGAGAAGAAAAGAAAGCTCTAAGCAATATTGGAACGTCATAACTACAAACTAATACCACAAGTGGTAAAGCGGAGTTATCATAAGACACACTGATCACAAGTGATCAAGTCATAACGTAAAGCTCAAGTTGAGAGTTATGTTTATGTCTTTTGTAGCACAAGTGTAAAAGATAATGGAATCGCGTTATTTAGATTCACTAACCTGTTGAATGATGAAGCCGGATGTCTTCGTTTGATCTTCAGTCTTTCTTCAACTCTTCAACTAGTGATTCTAAATCCTACCAAATTCTTCCACAACCTAAAGCTAACTCTCACATGACTTCACCTAATTGTGTGTTGTTTAGCGGTCGAGTTTTGATCAATAAAGTTGATAACTAAGCTTAACATACCAACACTTAGTGAGGTTGACCGAGCCATGCTCTAACAATC
>JAJJMA010346678.1:0-25379 GCA_023529015.1 Papaver nudicaule
ATGTTGATGTATGATATTTGGGTGTACTGTATAAGATCTAACCATTGGGGTTTTATACAGTTACATTTTGGCGCTAGAAAAGGTTTTGGATTTGTTTTTCTCCTGATTATTAGTATGATATGTTGATGTTTTCATATGTTCTTTGTTTCCATTTATATATAGTATGATTTATGAGTCTTATAGCTCGTTGTTCATATTTCAGTCACTTTATCATGCTATTTAGAGAAGTTATACTCGCTGTATAGGAGTTCTTCATGATTCTCATCTTGTTTTGCCATATATGACATACCATGTGGTTTGTTACATAGATTCTCCTGTAGAATACTACTAAGATTAGGAAGTTTGGGACATTTTTGGTATACTATGGCGATGGATCTGGATTTTCCGTAGACATTTTTTACTATTTATGGAAATCACGTTGTGATTATGTGCTGTAATGTTATAGACAAGGCTTGGCCAGCCTGTTTCGGCGATTTTATCACATATTTCACCTTTTTCACATGAGCAATGGAGAAAACTGGTTATGAGAATAGAAAAATGTTATTTTTTGCATGGGTTTTTCTTGACGAACGCAAATATAGATATATATTTCCGGCAGAAAAGTATCTTTTCCGGCGGGTTAGCAGAAACTATAGACTCATTAAGAAAATTGTATTTTAAAACTGTTCCAAAAATTTTCTTAAAACAACCGCCGTACTATCATTTTGATTTGAAAATCACAATACCATAGGATGTTTTTACAATTTTTGTCATGACTAGGTCATCATCTACACGTCACATGATGTAAAGCTGCTCTTTTTGTCTTTCAGTCATCAACACTCTGAAAAGCAAACCCAACTAACTTGTTTGGCATTTACTCACAGTACTAACAGAGCAATACTGTCAGGAAGTGTGTTTGTCTTCTTTTACAGAACTTCGGTGAATGGGTCCTAGAGGAAGAAGCGATAAAGCCCCGGCGGGTAGGCCTCCTCGACATCCCAACCTTCCTACACCAGCAGCATCCCCCAGTGGTCACAACACTAGAAGCAGAGCAATGGAACCGGCTGGCCGGACAGGTACCCTGTTGGCAAGCTCGTCTCGGCGACCACCTGTTCAACGAATAGCATGCCAAGGGGAAGGTTACCTGGAGGACATCACTCATTTGGAGAATGCAGAAAGGTCACCTGAGCCTAATTTATTGCTAAGGAGAATCAGTAGTGAAGTAGAAGCAAATGCCTGCGACGAGCAGATTGATGGTAGAAGATTTACCATAGGCGAAACATCGAATGCAGGGGAAGCAACTCAAAACGCAATTGCAGTGGGCACAGTGACAGCTAACGTTCAGCAGCAATTGGCACAAGATGTCGGCGAAACACTGCATGCAGCAGAAGAAGCTCCAGCGGTGGTGGCAGAAACTCCACATGCAACAAGTAGAAATGGTACGACAATAGCTCCTGGCGCTACTGTAACTCGCCCAGTGGTGATAGCAGATAATACTGGATCCACAAATACTACTGAAGCATTGCTGAGGCAAATTCTTGAGGCTAATAACAGGCAAGCAAATCAGATGGAGAGACAAATGCAATTGCAGATGGAGACGGTACTTCAAAGTCATAGAGAGTTGATGGCGGCACAAAACAAAGGTCATGCATCCCACTCACATTCAACTCGCCATGCCTCCCATGCGCATTCATCTCGCCATGGGTCCCATGCACATTCAACTTGCCATGAGTCTCACTCACATACAACTCGCCGAGTTGAAAAGAGTGAAACCAGCACAGCAGAGAACTCAGATTCGTCGGCGAAATATGACGAAAGAGGCGGAAGGTTAAATGTGCCTGGGAAAGATAGCAAAGACCGTAGCGGCTCCAAGCGACGGCACAAAGTAGATAAAGAGATGAAGAATGACCTTCGCCGACTAAAAGATAAGGTGGAGGCCTTAAGTGGAACTTCGAGGGAATCAAGATATAAGGTTGCACTTTTAGAAGCACAGAAAACACCCTTTCATGATTGTATTACACATGGGTACGTGTCTCCCAAATATACTACCCCTAAATTCACCTCCATCTATGATGGAACCGGAGATCCTACACAGCATTCAAGAGCTTATAAGCGAGTCATGGCGGCTTGGGTAGGGTCAGATCCAGTAATGTGTATGGCATTCCCTGCTACGCTGAAGGACGAAGCCCTAGCCTGGTTTGATGGGTTAGAAGAAGGAAAAATCAAGTCCTTTGATAAGTTAGATTGCAAATTCTTTCATGCTTTTATTCAGAACAACAGAGGCCGGCCCGGCGTGGAAAGGTTATTCAACGTCAAGAGAAGGCCCACAGAGACTTATAAAATTTTTATTCAAAGATGGAGGAAAGCGAGTAGCGAGGTAGGATCAGAAGTGTCAGAAAAAGAGAAGATAAGATTATTTCTTAGCACCATGGAGACGACGGACCAATTATACCAGAAGCTATTCTGGGATATGCCAAAGGATCTACAGACCTTGAGGGCAATGCAAGATGAATGGTTAAGTTACGAAGAAATTCGAGAGGAGGAGCTGCGACTGAAGAAGGAAAGAGCAAAACAAATTCACTCGATCAACAGTTTCTCGCCGGAAGACCAGGAAGAAATTAAGAAAGAATGGCTGAAGGCAGAACAACGGAAGTTAGCACAGAATCCCTCTTCGGCGGTAATAATATCTGAGGCAGGAAAGCAGCAGCAGCAAGTTACCGCCGAGCAACATTGGAATTCGCAGAAGCGAGAGAATTATGACGGGCGTGACAAACAAGACAATAGAGGAGGAAACTATGGACGAGGAGGAGGAGACAATCGGCGAAATGGGAATGGTGAAAGAAGATATAATGGAGATAATAGAAAGTTCGGCAGAGGCAACCAGCAACCTTTCCAAGACGCCACTCTACCAAAGTTGCGTGTCTCCTACACGGATGCATTTGGCCAAATTGAAAGTTCAAACTGCAGGGATGACATCCGTTATCCTTATAACAGAGGAAACCCACGGACCCCGCCAACCAATACCAATTTATTTTGTCAATATTACTAATTCCCTGGTCATACAACTGAGAACTGTACCGGTGTACAACAAGAAGTTCATCGTTTCATCCGCCTTGGGAAATTTCAGGAATTCCTAGAGTTGCCACCACCACCTCTTATCATGGTCCAGCCAATCCAAGCCATCCCAGCTCAGGCTCCAAATGTCTTTGAGGTAAAGGTTGAGCGAGATCTGTTGGAGTTGGACTGTTTTTCCATCGTGCATTCAAAGATTACCAGGGACGAATTTCATGATAATGTTTTATCTCGAGTTCATAAGCGAGATAGAATGGGAAATGAGATTTGTAGTGTCGCCGCTAAGCAAGCGCCCTTGTAAGATTGGATGAAGGCATGTGTGGGGTTCTCCGCCGAAGAAATTCCTCCAGAAGGAAGAAATCATAATAATCCTTTGGTTCTCACCGTTCAAATGGGGAAATTCAAATTACCTAAGGTGCTTATTGATCCAGGCAGCTCAGTGGACATTCTTTTCAATACTGCTTTCGAGGCAATGAAGGCAAAGGATGATGAAATCCCTTCGCCGACGGTTTCCTCTTATAATATTTATGGATTTAATGGCATCGCCTCCAAGCCTAAGGGCGAGATTGAGTTTAAAATTATGATTTGCGAGAAATACTTCTTGGAGACTACTCTTTGCATTGTGGATGTTGACTCGCCGTATGCAGCCATCCTTGGAAGACCATGGCTCCATAGTCTAAAGGGGGTCCCCTCCACTTATCACCAACGCCTGAGGTTCCCCACGCCATTGGGAGTAGCCAAATATGTAGGAGATTTAGCAGTGGCAAAAGCGTGCAATTCGGCGGATGTGCAAATGCGAGAAAATCGAAAAATAAAGATTGCAGAGAAAAAAAAGCTCGGCAAGGAAGCAATTAAGGAACAAGAGATTCTGGACTTTATCGCCAACCCGTGTACATATGTGCATTCAACAAACTCAGTAGAAGACTCGGCGAAGTCTGGAGGTAAAACCTTATAGCAATCAAAGGAGCCATCGCCGATTGGAGAACCAGAATTACATTTTACGGCGGTGGAACCCACTAAAGATGTTAACATCGGCGATGATCAGGATCCAAAGATAGTAAAGATTGGAACTCTCTTGAATGAAGGCGAATCAGCGGAGTTACAAGCGTTACTCAAGGAATATGTTGATGTCTTTGCTTGGGGCATGAACGAGATGCCAGGAATTGACCCGGCGATAGCATGTCATAAATTAGATATTGACCCAAAAGTCAGGCCCTTTAAGCAAAGAATGAGAAAATTGGCTCCATCCTATAAAGAAGCAGTGGAAGCAGAGATTGATAAAATGAAGGCATCTGGAATCATAAGACCAGTACAATATCCTCAATGGATAGCCAACATGGTAGTAGTACCAAAGAAGAACAAGGGAGTGAGGATCTGCATCGACTTCAGCGACCTAAACAGAGCCTGCCCAAAGAACAGTTTCCCGCTACCAAGCATAGACCAAACAGTAGATGCCATGTCAGGCCACGAGTTGCTGTCATTTATGGATGGTTATTCAGGATATAACCAAATACCTTTGGCGGAGGAAGATCAAAAGCACACGGCCTTCTTTTCCACCAAAGGGTTGTTTTGTTACACTCGAATGCCATTTGGGCTGAAGAATGTCGGCGCTACTTATCAAGAAATGGCGCAGAAAATGTTTGGAAAATGGATAGGGAAGACGATGGAAGTATACGTCGATGACATGCTTGTTAAAAGAAAGAAGAAACAAACTCATGTGGGAGATCTCCGAGAAATATTTAATCACATGCGTATCACTAAGCTAAAAATCAATCCGGCGAAATGCGTTTTTGGTGTAACTTCAGGAAAGTTCTTGGGATATGTTGTCACCAAGAAGGGAGTGGAGGCTGATCAAGCCAAGATCAAGGCAGTCATAGAGATGCCTTCGCCAGTAACGGTAAAAGATGTTATGCGACTCAATGGGACATTGGCGTCTCTTAACAGATTCATCTCAAGGTTCTCCGATAAGTGCAAATTATTTTTTCAAACATTGAAGAAAGGAGAAAAGTTCAACTGGACTGAGGAACATGAAGCAGCTTTTCAAGGCATTAAAAAGTATCTCGCCACTCTTCCAGCAATTCAACCACCAGAGCACGGCGAGGAGCTCAGGGTTTATCTCGCCGCAACATCTTTCGCCGTTAGTGCTGTACTGGTAAGAACCAAAGGTGGAGAGACGCCTATCTTTTACATCAGCAGAACGTTGCAAGGGGCAGAAAAGAATTATACCAAGATAGAGCAGTTGATCTTGGCGCTGGTCTTTGCATCTCAGCGACTACGTCCATACTTTCACGCTCATCCCATTGTGGTCCTCACTAAAACCCCTATAGAATCAATCCTGCACAGTTCTCAAAGAGTGGGGCGAATCGCCAAATGGAATCAACAAATTGAACAGTTCGGCGTCCAATATGAAATACGTACAGCTCAGCGGTCACAAGTCATTGCAGACTTTCTCGCCGACTTTCCAATTGATGAGGAAGAGGAGATAGAGGAAATCCCATCCTCCTTGGATGAGCGAGAACATGAAATGCCAGATCTATTGAAGTGCAGTCCTGATGGATGGGAGGTCTATGTGGACGGTTCATCAAATAAAGAAGGGAATGGAATAAGAATTGTCCTTATATCGCCGAAAGGGGCAAGGATAGTGCATTCACTAAGGCTAGAATTCTCGGCGACTAATAATGAGGCGGAATATGAAGCAGTTATTCATGCTATGTGAATACTCATCGAAATGGGTATCAGCAATGTTAGATTAACGAGTGATTCTCAGCTAGTGATCCGACAAATATCTGGACGATACCAAACAGCAGACCCGTCTATGCAGAAGTACCTAAAACTTGCTAGGGAGTATGCCCAGAAGATCACAGGTATCAAGTTTCGCCACATCTGCAGAAAAGACAACAGACACGCTGATGCATTGGCGTTTATCTCCTCGATGATGACAAATCCAGATGTTCCTTCAATAGCTATTGAAAGAGTAATGCAGTCGTCGGTAGCCGCCCGCCGAAGAGAAGTGTTAACAACAAGCACTGAAGAATCAGCTGAGACAGATTGGAGAACGTCATTACGGTATTGTCTGGATCGTTCAACCTTACCAGGAAAGCAGATTTTAGCTCATGCAGTCATTAGCCGTTCGGCGAATTATGAACTCCGAGATGGAATTTTATATCGCCGGTCATTCTCTGGACCATTGCTGCGCTGTGTATCAAGGGAAGAAGGCAGTAAATTACTAAAAGAAATCCATGAGGAGACTGTGGGAATCATGGTGGCCAAAGAGCTTTAGCCTTGAAAGTCAGGATGCAGGGATACTACTGGCCTTGGATGAATAAAGATGCAAAAGAATATGTTCAGCGATGCAAACCATGCCAGTTGTATGGAAGAAGAATCAAGGCGCCGACAACATCTTTAAATTCAGTGCTCAGTCCTTGGCCTTTCGCCAAGTGGGGCATTGATATTATTGGTCCACTAACTACAGGCTCTGGTCAACGGAAATACATTATCGTGGCGACAGATTATTTCACCAAGTGGTGTGAAGCCAAAGCTATCAGGAAGAAGACAGGACAAGAAGTATTCACATTTATCTGGGAGAACATATTCTGTAGATTTGGCGTACCAGCGGAAATATGTACCGACAATGGAAAAGAGCTGGTAGGCGACAATATAAGAAAGTTACTCGCCCACTACAGCGTCAAGTTGGGAAAAGCAACTCCCTTGTACCCTCAGAGTAACGGGCAGGCGGAAGCCACCAATAAGACTATTGGAATGGGACTGAAGAAAAGGCTGGAAAAGCATAAAAAGGCATGGTGTGAGCATTTACACAATGTCTTGTGGTCATATAGAACTACAGTTCGAGAAGCAACTGGAGCATCTCCTTTCTTACTCACCTTTGGTACTGAAGCAGTACTCCCATCTGAAGTAATTCTGCCCACTACAAAGAGTGAGGCATGGGAAAAGAATCTGAATACATACTTGATTCTGGCCAAGCTGGATGACCTAGAAGAGCAGCGGCTGATCGCCCTCACACACATGGAGAATTATCACCGGCGATTATCAAGAGAATACAACAAGCGGGTGATTCCAAGAGAATACCTGCCCGGCGAGTTGGTGCTTCGAGAAATTCCCCCGTCTCAGCGAGAAGGATGCAGGAAACTGGAACCTGTATGGGATGGTCCTTATGTAGTCAAAAGAGTGGCTGGGCCAGGAGCATATATACTGATTGATGAGCATGGCGTGCAACTCGAACATCCTTGGAACGCCAGGTTCCTTAAGAAGTACTATCCTTGAAGGAAACAATGTAAAATCCGAAGTCTTGGGCGGGCATAATACCCAAGAAGTCTTATTAGCTCATGTAAAACAACAGCGAATAAGATCCGGAGACGTAGGTTTGCTATCATGCGTCGAACCCCGTTAAAAAATTACTGTGTCACTTGCATTTTCCACTCACTGGGTAATATAACTACAGTGAGGGCTAAAATTTCAAATCTCCAAGAGCACAATAGCTGAGGCAAAAGCACTCAGTTACAAGGCAATGAAAGCCACACAAAACCCTGATCAGGTACTAAGGCCAAATGCCATCTTTAAAGGCATAATGCATAAATCAATAAATCAACTAAGAGCCAAGATCTTTTGCACAGAAAACTGGCTTGCCTTGAGTGAATGCACCTAATCGTAATAGTTAGTCCGACCCAGGCTTAGTTGTAAGGCCAGTCGTGTTACTTGTTGATCTGTAAGTGTTTGTAAGGAAATAAGGTACCCTTTTTGCTGTAGCATCACATCGGCGGTGCCGTTGGTGTGTTAATCCGTCTACGCCGTAGCATCACCTCTAGCAAAAGTTGTTGTGTATTAAAGTCTATGAGGGCAACCCATTCTACTTATATTAGATCGCCGACGGGCACAAGTAATGGTTACGGCTGGGGTCTAACCTGTCGCTCTGAGAAATTGTTAAGTCAATTGTTAAGAAATTGTTGGTTGTACGGGACCAGGGCTTCACTCAATGGCAAATTAAGACTTCAAAGACAATAAAGGAGCAAATATGGCAAAGGAAAATTGCATATGGAAAACAGATGTCGACAGACATAAAGATAACATTCATCAAAACAAGCATTCACAAAAGTAGCATTCAAAGAGGAAATGGTTCATTACAAGAAAATCAAAGATAGTAAGAGAGACACAAAAGACTAAAGAGGTAAACCAGTTATCCTCCCCAACATTCAAAAGAGGCAAAGAACAGAATACTTCAACACCTAGGATCGGGAAAAGGACTTTTTGGAGTAGAAGGCCTATCTTCTTCAACATCGCTGATGTAATCCTCAAAAGCATCCTCAGCTCTGGTACCTTCAGAATTGCGATCATCGGCGGTAACCCTTTCCGCGTTTTGCTCATTGGCCGATTGGCTAACATCGGCGACACCTGTTTCTGTGCTTTGCTCGGCGGTTGGCTGGCTAACATGGATGGTCACCATTCCGGCACTGTGCTCGCCAAGTTGTTCACCTTCTGCATTTCTTGCACCAATGTCAACAGGCTGATTTCGCCCCTTAGGATTCTCGTCCTCAATTTCTTCTTCTGAACTTTCCTCCTCAGACTCGTCTTCTAGGGGGTTTTCTTCTTCTCGTTCTTCTTCATTTTCTTCTTCCCATAACACCTCTTTTCCTTTGGTGCTTGCCTTCTCTTGCATAGCGAGCTGTTCAGGGGTAGGTCGCTGATAAGCCAAGGGGATTTCCACTCCATGCTGAGGCAAGAATTTGTAAGCAAAGTCTTGAGCGCCGATGAAGGCAGCACTAACAACATCATCCTTGTGACGCTTCTCCCAGTATTGGATATCATCCTTGGCCTCGGCGACCTCAATCTGAAGACCATCTCGGACGCTTTCTAGTTCTTGAATCTTGCCAGCACAAGAGGCATGGTCAAAAAGTTGCTTGTTCAGATCCGCAAGCTTGCCGGCACAAGAGTCATGCTCCATAAGTCTCTCAGATAACTCTTTTATCTTGTCAGGGCAAGACTTGTGCTCCTTGAGCTCATCGGAAAGATCCTGGACCTTCATCTCAAGCTCATGACAACCTTTGGCGATCTCCTTCTGGTGATCCAATTCATTCCTTAGCTTCTGGATTGTATCTGAGGCAAGAGAAGAAAGAAATATGGTAAAGAAGGTGGAAAACAAACACAAGTATGATGAGTTATGGGTAAACCCTATAAAAGCTACCTTCCAGGTTGTGGACATGTCCTCGCATGCCCTCTGTGCTTCCCTAAACTGAGTCATATGAAACTCAAAATTTTCATTGGCACACGGACCTAACATTTGTTCTATTTGGCGCTGCTGAGTAGAACATTGCTTATACAAATCAATCGTCAAAGCTTCACGCCTCTCCGCCATATCTTTCCAGCGTTGAATTTGAAACTCGGCGGTCTCTTTCTCAGTGCTTAAGCTAATAATTTGAGAAGCCAGCTTATCAGCTCGGTATTTCTCTTCTTGCCAGAGGAAGGAAGCTCGCTTATGACGTGCCTCGGCCTCTGTTTTGGCAGTAAGGGCTAATTCTTCTCGGCGAAGTGCATCATCACGTTGGCTAGTCATCTGGCCTAATTCCGATCGAGCAGCTTGATAAGTGTTACAAAGGTTTCTTATAATATCAACATCTTGATCCAACTCTCGACGACACCATTTAAGGTCCTTGAGGAAAGTAAATAATTGACTACACTGCTTAAAGTTGCTATTACTAAGTCTCTCGATTTCGGATTCAGCTCGCCTAAGCCTATCGTCATCGGAGGAATGGCAACCTTGGAGGGCAGGAAGTCTAAAGGTCGGCGAAAGGAATAAGAGGGAAAGAAAAATAACATAACAGAAAGAGAAATGAAGAAAACTTACTCTGCTGAGTTGTAACTGTCAGGCTTCGCTCTCGGGCCTCATTCCTTAATCTTCCAACTTCTTGGCCGCGCACCAATGCATCATGCGTCAGCTGGCTGATCTCATTTTTGAGATTAATGATCTCACGGCTCAGACCTTCATTGGCCGAGGCAACACTCAAGCAGTGATGAAAGTGCTGAAATTACAAAGGATAAGCATAAGTATCCAACGGCGGTAGAGCCGAAAAAAATAAAGTGTCACAGAAAGATACTCACCATGTTGAAAATATTGAAGTGCTCTTGATAAGGGATGATGTCTGCAGCCTTATGGAAATTTGGGTGATGAACAAACCCGGGACGACTATATTGGGCTAATGTTTCATAGTATTCGTGGTATGTGCAGTCGTCCGCCACACTGAGTTTGTCGAAAGCTTCGGCGAGCATGTTAGGGACAGTCAGCTGCAAGCTTCCAGGCCCTTTAGTGGATTGAGGGGTAAGAGGATGCCGAGGCAACCTGTCAAGAACGACTAAGCCGGCGAGATGTGGCTCAAGCGCTGAGGCAGCAGGAGCTTGAGGAACAGAAGGTATCTTGGGATTCTTTGAAGAAGAAGATGGTTTGGAAGTATCTTGATCACCAGATATGTTAAGCATGTCCAAATCTAAATCCATCTCCAGATGATCACTGTCCTTAGGATGTGCTTCAGTATCTTGAACCATGTCTTCCACATCTTCAGTAACGGAAGGATTGATAGAACCATCTTTTAAAGACTGATCCATGAACATATCAGAACTATCCTTTAAAGAATATTCATCGACGAGCACGTTGGAATTACCCTTGATAGACTGATCGGCGACTGTCTCAAGGTTCTCTTTGCTAGAAGCAGTCTCCTTATCTGATTGAGAAGAAATTGGTGGAGGAGGAAGATTCTCTGAGGCAAGTCGGCGAAGCTCCTATGCTATCTCGGCGGGAGATGGCCTGGGTTTCTTTGGGCGCTGCAAATTAAATGTCACCAAAGACACACCTATCAGATCTTGAAACAAGCAGAGGCAAATATAGATATATATTTTAAAAATATACTTGCATATATTTTTAAAATAAGTCAAGATAAAATGCTTGTTTCTAGATCTTCAGCTGAATCTTTACTAGCGCTGCTAAGAATAGATATATATTTACCTGAGTTGGGTTGGCGGTATCTTCTCGACTCCTTTTTGTTCCAGCAATTTCATCAGCTGGGAGCTTGACATAATCTCTATCCTTCACCCTAAGAAACTTGCCATTCTCATCCTTGGCATACTTGTCGGCATCAGGCCAGACTACATTCCAAAAGGTATGCCCAGCGAGGTGGGCATGCTCAGGCAAAAAAGCTTCTCGGATTTTGGTTTTGTCATCATCCTCCCAACCTAGTAACCAGGGCCCGTCGATGAGACAAGGAAGATTGGAGAAATCGCCCTCAGAGCTGTGACGAACAGTTGGTTTTTCTTCTGTGCTTGTAAACTCGACATCGGCGAGTAGCAGGTCTGCAGTAGGATAATTCCTTTTGGGAGTAAATCGAACAGCCCAAGGATCAGTTTTCCTAGTGCAAGAAGCCACAGAATATTGTTCAAGGAACTTCTTCACAGTAAATTCCTCAGGTTTATGAGCATCCAGCCTGGCGAGCAAAGGATAGTTAGTCTGTCCATCTCGGCGTTTGCTTCACTCAGTCATTACTCGGATAGCATTCCCTGTTAGCTGAAAAGGACTTCTATTAATCGCCACAAGAAGGTCGACGATGAAAGTATTATTCGGATTGTAAAGAGGAAATGTTAACCCAGATTTCAGCTGGCCAAAGGCAACGGCGGCCCAAGTATTACTCGTCTCTGGTCGAAGGAGATCGTCGACAGATAGCAGATCAGACGCCATTTTGGTACCAGGCAGAGAATGGATTTTGGGATTGAGAAATTTTACTTTGAAATGGGCACAATAACCAGGCCAATCAGTCTGCCAATTTGGCACCTTTTGGTCAGTAGCTTTGGCCTTGCTAGCCTTACTTTTGGATCTGGAGGATTTACCGGTGGAAGCCATTAAAATAACTTGAAAATGGTCGGAAAAGATGAAGATTGGTTGTTTCCGGTGAAAAGTTAACCGGAGAAGATGAAGATTGGTGGCTGCCGGTAACGGAAAATGGCAAAAAAAGAGATCTGTAGCAGAAATCAATGTAAAAAGAAGAAAAGAAGAAACTGTCACGAAGTAAAAAGAGGAAGGAAGAAACAACAGTTATTCAAGGGATAGTGGAAATCTTCAGTCTGAGCAAAAGAAGGAGGAAGATGAAGAACTCAGGTGAAAAATGCAGGGGCAGAAGGTTTAGGGTTTAGGAAAAGAGAACTCGTAAAGGAGGAAGCAGGCGCAGAATCAAGTATTTATAGGAGTAAAGGGGAAACTAACCGGCGATAACGGTTGTGAGCTGTGATGGAGTAATGGAGATAATGGGTGTAAACGGTTACCAGTCATAAAGTGAAAGTGACGCATGAAAGACACGTGGAGTAACTGATGCATGGCAGTAGACGTGTGGCGTGAAAAAATCTTAGTGGAGAACGTGGGGCGGTATTTTCGGCGAGTACGAAAGTTTCATCCCCGGCGACTAAAGTCTTAGGAAATGAAAGAGGCAAAATGTAAGGGTAGAAAATACCTATCCGATGTAAAGCATCCTAGATGAGATGCTGTATAAAAAGAATACAACTGAGACATCCTGGATCAGCGAGTAACAGTATGTGCGATATATGACTATGGGATGAATAGTATGGCTCGGCGAGTGCATGGAAGGAACCAAGATTACATCGAGTAAGGGATTAGCGAGTAGAGACACGTCGCCAATTGTTAGGTGATAGTTAGGTGATATTTAGGTGAGCATTTAAGAGAAGTCAGAACGGATATATTGTCAGGTTGACTGGTTGACGCAGTGGAGGATGCGTCACCAACCTTATCCCCTTGAAGATTCTCTCGTCTATGTTTATAAAGTAACAAACGAGCTCGCCGATGTATGTATGGCGGCGAGTCGTGACAAATAGTGTCAGCCTAAGTTTGTTTGTATTAGCTGTATGCCACCATGTAAAAAGGTCTATAAATAGTGAACTAACCTACTGAGAAAGGGGTTGGAAACATTTCGGATTGGTCTAGAGAGAAGAGAAGTATTCTACTTGTTCTCTATAGCCCAAGGCTGAAATTAGGGTTCTTGTTGTGAGTGAAAACTTAGAAGATTGGCAAGGTAATTGAGAGTTGTAATCATGCTTATACTAGTGATATCCTTGGATGTAGTCCTGACATAAGGGCGAACCAAGTAAACATCTTGTCAAGTATCTCTAACCTTATTCTCCTTTATATTTCCTATGCTATGAGTTAGATGTATGTTAGGTATGATTGTGTGTATGTTGATGTATGATATTTGGGTGTACTGTATAAGATCTAACCATTGGGGTTTTATACAGTTACATCCTGTTCATCTTCTGAAACTGCAACGAAGAACAATCGTTGTACGTTGTTCTGATTTTAAACCGATTATTATCAGTCGTTCTATATTCAATTGAACATAAACCGATTATTTTTCCCTCTAAAATTTAGAAATTTGCCTTTTCGAATTCTAGGGCACAATCGTTACAATTTCGTATGAATAATCAACGAAAGAATTCTGCCATAATCGTTT
The DNA here is from genome assembly GCA_023529015.1 of Papaver nudicaule. Lineage (NCBI taxonomy): Eukaryota > Viridiplantae > Streptophyta > Magnoliopsida > Ranunculales > Papaveraceae > Papaver > Papaver nudicaule. The sequence continues at coordinate 13,563 of JAJJMA010346678.1, forward strand.
CTTCTTTTGTGTTTAGTGAGCCGATATCAGTTGTTATTCGTTATATATGTTGTCTTATTTAAGCCGATTGCATGAAATTTTCAGGCTAAAAATTCATGAAGTTTCTTAGCCTTAATCGTTGATTGTTTCTATGTGAATAAACCGACTGATTTGAGCCAAATTTAATCGGTTAATATTCATAAACATGTTCACCATTTATTTCTTCCTTTCATAATCGTTTTATGTTTAAGACTTTGTGTGCCGATTAATGTAGTATACAAATCTTGATTTTCCTGTGACTCCATAATCCTTGGTTATAAACACTTACAAAAGCCGATTGGTGTCAGTACGAAAATATAATCGGTTTATTTTTTCACCAATGTCCACCGTTTGTTTTTCTTATGTTATTAATCGGTTTATATTTCATTTTATTTGAGCCGATTGATTTCTGAGTAACTGTTAATTTGTTTCTTGTTTTGTGTTGTAGGGAAAACATGAAATCCAATTCACCACAGGCTAAGGGTAAAGAGCTTGTCAAGAAGAAGAGAGCGGATCCTGTTGCAGATCCTGCCGCCACACAAGTTAGATTGCCTCCCCGTCGAGAGGGTGGTGCACCTTTGAGTGCGGCCAGTCGTAAAGCTGCTGCTAGACAGCTTGATGTCGATCAACCCATCGATGAAACAACAACACATGCAGTTGAAGAAACACAAGAGAAATCCCCAGATGATGCAGCTGATGTTCAACAACCAGCGGGTGGAGAATTGGATGTCTTACCGGCGGGGGAAGAGCCCGAGAATGAAGCACCTGAACAACCAATACAACCGCTTCAAATTGTATAGCCCCAACAACTAATACAACAAGAGGGTGGACAACAGGGGGCTCAAGAAAAGAAGGCTAAGAAATAAATGAGGAGTTACATGCCAACCAAATAGCAGATGTTTCCCGACGAGGAGCTAGGTGCACCTTTGGATAATATGGACGTCTTATGGGGCTATGTGGGTAGTTGGACCAATATCGTCTACAGAACCATCGTAAGTATCTCATTTAGTTCTCTTTTTCTTCGTTATTCATCCAAGATAACTCCATTTCATGTTACAAAACTTCTATGTTTTGTAGGATCACGAGGATGTAATACGTCTTCTCAAACACCAATCGGCGTCGGGAAAGATGGGCAAATGGCCCTTGGAAAGGGTAGGTTCACGCCCTGAGGATCCTGAAGCATTGGAGAAGTGGTTAGCTAGCGGTGAAGCCCCTCAAGTGGTCGAGATCGTTAAGAACTCGGGGTTGTATCCTGTCATTGCCAGTACTTCCACCATTGGATATGACCTACCACTTGTTTCTGCATTCCTTGAGAGGTATTATGCGGAGACTGATTCTATGCACTTCTGGTTTGGCGAGAAGACCATCACTCCAGATGATGCTCATGAGATTACAGGTCTAAGCATTGAAGGCAAATCAGTTAGGAGCATCGGCTTTACCAAGGACATGGACTTTCTCAAGGACGTGGAAGGAGCACCCGAGGTCTCCGCCTTCGCCAAGGACCTTGACTGGACGCTTATCTATGCATTTACCGAAGCCAAATGGGGTTGGGACAAAGCGAAGACCGATAAAGAGATGTATTCTGGAAACTAAAGGTCGAAGACATTCCAATTGAAATCTCTGAGGGACCAATTCAAGGGGACTGCGGCTTCATGAGGAGGGCAAGTTGGATCCCAAGCGGGTCACTGCGACAGCCACTGCGTACATTCTCTACATCTTGGGATGTGTCATATTCCCCGACACATCTGGTTCTCGGGTGAATGCTACCTATGTGCAGTTTTTGGCTGACTTGGATAGGTTGAATGAGATCTCATGGAGCACTGCTTGTCTTGCATTCTTGTTGAATGAGATGAGAAAAGCTTCTAGGGCGAAGAAGGATCAAATTGGGGGCAGTATGCCTATGCTTCAGGTAATCCATGTACATTCATTTGTCGTTATCCTTTTTGTGGTAGTATACTTAGTATCTTATACTCCCATGTGTAGATGGTGAAAGATGAGAGAGGGACAAAATTGTAAAGCTACTCTCTAACCACGCCTTATCTCAAGGCAATTGCCTATTCAGGCACATCTCTATAGCTCAGAATGCAACCCATTCTACGAGCTGAATAAACTCTCTATGAGTTCTCTCTTATAACTCCCGGTGGAGAGGATGATATCATAGTGCAGTACTGATAATCTCACCAGCACATTAAACCCATTAATCTGCTTCATGTCGACATCGCCTCGAATTCCTCGACATCAGAACCAGATCACTTAATGGTACATGGTGAAGAGTTAACAGAGACGCATCTTCATGGATTTCCTCTAAAAAATACGACTCAACATCCGAGTCTTAATGAAAATCTCAGGAATATCGAAGTTCTAGGCCTGTCCAGAGCTCTCTGAGAAGCACACAACAGCCTAAACAGGCTTAAGCAGACCTCATCCCAAGCTCAGGATGGTCTGACATACCATGGATAAGCACGCCATGACTTCAAGTATGTTGAAGCGTAAGCACGCACACCACAACCAATGCGCCATAGCCAGCATCAGTTGCAACAAAGTTGGCCTTGGCCAAAGGCCAAAACCCCAGCACCATATAGCATAAAACCACGAAGGTATGCTAGAAATTGACCTTGGCTTAAGGCCAAGGCCGTGGCGCCATTAACCACGGCGCCACAACAAATTGGCCTTGGCCAAAGGCCAAGGCCGTGGCGCCATGAACCATGGCGCCACAAAATGAGTTGGCCTTGGCGCCATGATTAATCATGGCGCCACAACAAGCTGGCCTTGGCCAAAGGCCAAGGCCGTGGCGCCATGGAATGAAGAAATCAGTGCTAATAGCGCTTCAAGAATTGGCCTTGGCCAAAGGCCAATGCCGTAGCCCCTTGGGCTATGGCGCCATGAATTCCTGGCCTTGGCCAAAAGCCAAGGCCACTCCTATACACCTACTACTCGTGTCCTGCAGGCACCACACTCATGATGGTCATGATATCCTAGTCATACGACTCTACTCAAACTCAATTCAACTCAACTACGCAATATCTGCGTATCACTCGAGACATCAAAACATCACACGGGGGGATAACTTTAGGGATATTGGTCTGGCAGTCTACGGCAGTTGAAAGAAACTGATGGAGATGATTGACAGTTACGAGAAAGTGGCGCTGAGTGGACATGATCTACACGATCCTAGCAGTTACCGAGAACAACTCATGTCCTCCACTCCCCCACTCTTCCACGACTTCCACCTTCCCTGTCAAGAGATCAGGGTGAGTTCAACACTATAAATAGAGGCTTCCTCTATCTTCCAAGGCAGAACATCTTTCCAGAAACAACCAGATATTCAGAACACCTGAATAAACCAGAGTCTCAGAGCAAACACACCTGAGCAACCCAACACACTTCTAGCCTTGGAGATTTCCAGTCACCTTCACGACGGAGATCTTGAACTCTTACACCCAAAACACATCCTCAACCTGATCTCAAGTTTCTTCGATGTTTCCCTCCCTAGATCAACCTCTATCCTCTCTGTGACCAAAGCAAGACGTGAACGACCATTGACTTGGTTTAGGCTCGTCTTGTTCGACTTTGATCTCGAGCACTACGAAATTACCCAGAGACGGTGCATTGTTTTTCCAGGTAAAAACAGTTGGCGACCACAGTGGGAGATCATTCTCTCGGTTCCAGAAAACTTTCTCAAAAAATGGTTGAACTTAGGTCGGGATCAGATACCAAAAACCCCAACTCTTCAACTGACGGTGTTGTAGCCTCTAATACAACACCTACCAACCCACCTGCATATGGCACTACGCCCAACGTACCTATTACCCAAGATGCTTCCCCTTCAACACCTATCGTCTCGGCTATCCCCATCACCCCAGTGACTCCTAATGCTCCAACCCACACCTCTGGCAAGAACCCTTCCTCCACAGCTAAGGTCGGCGCTACCGCCGAGAAAGGAAAAAGAGTATCGGGAGTATTAACCATGGATGAGTTAGCCAGACGGCAAGACGTCCTCGCAGAAAGTCAAGACAAGATGTTCGACACTCAACTAGGAATCCTGGATTGTCTCAAAACTCTAACCTCGAAGCTGTCAAGTTCACCAGTCAAGGAGACCCCAGAAGCTGCTACTACAGGTGCCCGCTCGACTGTTATCCACATCCGAGATGACGAAGCACCTTCTCTCCCAGAAGAATCTCGCCAAAGAGAAGGACAACCATCCCGCTACGTCACGGCAGACGACTTGGAAAAGCTACTACGAAATCGAGAAAGAGAGGTGGCGCTACCTATCCACCAACACCGGCCACCGTACCCGCACGAAGTACAGAGGATTGCCCTCCCCAAAGGATATGTATCGCCCATGTTCTCCTTGTATGACGGAACTGGGAATGCACGAGAACACATATCGCGATTTCTGGAGTCCCTGGGAGAACACGAGTACAACCAGGTCTTAAGACTCAAAGAATTCTCGAAGTCTCTCACCGGAAGAGCCTATACCTGATACAATAATCTTGCTCCGAACAGTATTGGGACCTGGGGCGAGATGGTGAGTGCGTTCTGCCGCAAGTACTTCTTCGTGTCTGAGCAGATAACACTATCCGATCTCGGCAGAATATTCCAGAGACCTAGCGAACACCCGAACGACTACATCAAGAGATTCAGAATCCAAGCCCTTGACTGCCACGACCCGAACGTCACGGAACAACATTTGGTGGAACTCTGCATCAACGGAATGATTCCCGTATACCGAGACCTCTTGAAGAACCTCCGCTTTCAGACCTTCTCTGAACTCCATGAAGCTGCGAAGAGGTCCGCCACCACTGCACCCGCCCTGTTAGAAATGACTAAACTCCTCAGAAGCAAAGAGACCCGTGTCACTCGCGGCGATATGAGGGTAATCAACAAGTGGTACAACAACAACCTGCCATCTATGGGCGCCGTTAGCGAAAGAGGGAAGAGGAAAGGCCCTGTCACGGAAGTGACGCATCCAAAACGCACTAATTCAGCTCCAGGGACCCCGAACAAGAACATGAACCAAGAAGGGCCGCACCAACCGGAGATGCGGAGGCAAAAAGCCAGACCAGAGATACCGGACTACCCGTTTCCCATGGAGGAGGTACTAGAGTTGCTAGACACTTGGATCCAGGACGGGGCAATCAAACTCCCTCTGATACGACAGCCTCCTACAGCCGAAGAGGTAGCAAGCCCAAGGTACTGTCGTTATCACCGAGTCATTACTCACCCTACCAGGGACTGCTTTACCCTTAAGCGAATTTTCCAAGCCAAGGTGGAGTCTGGGGAATTACACCTAGGAAACGAAGGAGTATACCAAGATCCTCTACCAGTTCGAGCATTCACCTTCCCTGATGAACCGATGAACAAGAGAGTGGAGGAGATAATGTAGCAACTATGCTAGACTCTCTGTCTCTCGAAACCACAACGGAAAGACATGTTCACAGCACTCAACATGGTGGTATCGGGAAAACGCCTACCCTTCAAGGAAGTCAATGAGCAGACAATGTCCAAGCATGGGAAGCCAACAGAAGGACAAGGCTGGGGACTCCTCACAACCGCCCGCCTCTCTCATGCTGAATTCTCGAAGACACTCATCGACCCGGGATCCCCAGTGAACATCATCTCAGCCAAGACTCTCAGAGCTGCTAACATCCCTCGTAGCAGAGCCATCCATGCCCCTACCATCATCAAAGGTCCTGACGGGGTCGAAGTACGCACTTACGGGTGGATCGACCTTCCCGTCGAAATCGCCACGATCCCAACCATAGTGGAGTTTCACATTGTTAAGGGAGTTGTCGAGAGCAACATGGTGCTGGGACGCCCATGAATCTACAACAACCAGGAGACACTTCCTGTGGAGTTCATGGAGCGGTTTGTACAAAAGAGCAGCATCGCAAAGGCAGTACTCACGCCTGCAGAACCCAAGGGAGTCAATGAGGACCCCCTCGACCAAGAAGTTACTTCGTCCACCCCTCTTTTATATGATAGCCCACATTCACCGAGTCACTGGGGACTCACCACGAGGAGAGCCATTCGAGAGGAAAACCCTGGAAAACCCGCAGTAGACGTCGACACAACTATAAGAATCTTCATCAAAGCCCTTCAGGAATCTGGAATTGTACGTGACAAGCCGTGCAACGTTAAGATCCGAGGAGAAGGCGAACTCATCCCCTACGACATACCGCCCGAAGTCTTAGAGACCATCCCAGGCTTCAAAGAATATGTAGAACTGTTCAACCTCAAACAAGAGGTGGGGGAGAACGCAGTTGCATATGTGGAAAGGTTTCGCAAGAAGGCGAAGGAGCTTCTGCCTAACCATGATTCACTCCATGCCACATTGGTCGTGGGATTGAACTCGGTTTAGCAAGGTTTCACCAAAAACCTAAAAACGTTATCTTACTTTAGCAGCAGTAACCCTACTTGGTAAAAAAAAAAATCAACGTTAACTTGACAAGGGAACAACAATTCATAATAGAGGGAGCGTTCCATAATTTATAAAAAGGTACCAGGAGTATCATTTGCATAATCCGATAATCAGTTTTTTTATTATATATGCAACGGTACCCCATAAAAGATATGGTACCCCTTTATAAATCGTGGAGCCTTCTACATGGAAAGCTGGTGAGATTCATGCAACTTGGCAAACTAGTTTGTAAGGTTCTAGTTGACTACACGGGGATCTTTCGATTGCCATATTTGATAATTCATGCAACTTGGCAAACTAGTTTGCAAGGTTCTAGTTGACTACACGGGGATCTTTCGATTGCCATATTTGATAGTACGTCTGAGGCCCCTCAAACATATAGGATTTATAAAAGGGTACCATACTTTTAAAGGGTACTATTGTATATAAAATAAAAAAAATCATAGTCGATTCTGATAGTTGGATCATGCAAATGGTACCGCTTTATAAAATGGGATTTTTCATAAAGTGTCCCTGTTTGAAATGTGTTAACGCAAAATGCCCCCGAAAAATTAAACTTTTCTAAACTGCCCTATCCGATAGAGTTCCGTCCAAAGTTAGTCAATTTTTGTTTGACTCGTCAAACAGTAAGTTAAAATGACACATTAACCCTTGCCCTAAACCGTCTAAACCTTTCTTCTTCTTCTTCTTCTTCTTCTTCCTTATTTTCCTTCTTCTTCTCCCTCTCTGCCGCACATTTCTTTTCCTCCTTCTTCCTCTCCCCTGTTACCGCCACCACCACCCACAACACCACTACTCCACCACCCGTAACCCATTAATAGAAACCTAAACCTAAACCAAAGACCTATTCTTCGAGTAATTTTCGATTTACTGTTAAGATCCAAAACCTAAACCTAAACCTACCCTTTAACTAGTATAAGATCCAAAAATTGAAACTTACTACTCGTTTTTGTTTCTTCAATTTTGCTGCTTTGGAAGGATTTGATCTAATTTGATCTAGGTTTTGATTTAATTGTGTTTATTTGATACATGGGGTAGAAATTGAAGTTAGGGTTTCTCAAAATTGGGATTTTTACTGATTTAGGAAAGTTCTATTTTCTCTGTAATCTAGGATTTTATTTACATTCTGTTTTATTTTTTTTTCTTTTCAATTTGGGATTTAACGGTTTTATTAATTTTCGCAATTTTTTTAGGGTATTCAATAGATCTGATTTGGGTTTATTTTTTCTGTACTAATTGTAGTAAAGTGGGAAGGTTGTGTAATCAGTAATCTAATCCTTCTTTTTTGTGGTTGATTTTTGGAATTAGAACCCGCATCAGAACTAGTCCGTGTACTTGGAGATGGATACTTGGGAATACTAAAAGTAGAGATGGGAACCGTGCTCTTCACTACGCTGCTGCAGGAGGGAAAGTGAATGTTCTCGAGTACTTGATCGAAGAGATGAAACTTGATATAGATGTCCAGGATAATTCAGGTAATTGTAATTTGTAATTGGAGGTAGATTTGTTGGTTCGATGTGTTTTAATTCCATGTTGTAGTTGCAAATTTACAGTTTATATTGCTAGTACAAGATTCAATTTTAGGAGAATGATGTATGGTGGTGGTGATTGGTGTGGTGGGCGTGCGTGCTATACTTTTCGCCTAGTTATCCTTGTAATTGGCCAATCAGTGTACCAGATTTAGTTCCAAGGGAATAATAAGTGTGTCGTTTTTGTTGGTGGTGGTGAGCTGGTATGGTGGTGGCTGTTTGTGAGGTGTTTTACTTTGTTGTAGTTGTAAACAGTTTATGTTTGTAGTACCAGATTCAATTTTAGGAGAATGATGTGCGGTGGTAGTTGTTGTGGTGGTGATTGGTCGTGTTGGGGGTGGTAAACTTTTCTCCCAGTTATCGTTGTAATTGGTTAATCAATGTACCAGATATAGTTCCTAGAGAATAATAAGTGTGTTGTTGGTGGTGGTGGCGGTGGAGGCTGGTTTTTGTTGTTGGTGTGGTGGTGGTGGCCAATTATAAAATGTGGACCGTGGGTGGTTGTTTGTGAGTTGTTTGTGTTTGTGTTGGTTATTCCTGGTGGGATAGCGGTGATGGTGGTCAATCGGTATAATGAATTTTCGTTTCTGTTGTTGTATTAGGCCGGTTATGTGTTTTCTTAGAAATCAATACCACTCTAACTTCGTTTCTAGTGATATTTTCTGTTGTTGTTGTTGTTGTTGCTTTCTTCTGTTTTCTCCTGTTAATAATTGTAATGAAATGAGATGGGTGTTTCTAGAATAAACATTTATTTTGTAACAAGCACATTCCTCTGTAGGTTAATGTACTCATTATGGCTTCCGAGGGTATAGTACTAATTGAAGTTAAGGTGGTTATTTATGGAAATCAGTGAATATGAGTTAATGTGATTGTATTTTCTGGTGATGTATGTTACAGGCAAAACTCCCCTGTGCCGTGCAGCTATGGAAGGATGTGCGAGCAATGTAGCATATCTTCTTAAAATGGGGCCAATCCTGAAATACCAACTAATTTGAATACTTACCCTTTGCATCTTGCTGCTGAGAAAGGTTGCTTGTAATACAATTGATTTGGTAGGTTTTCCGTGTCTTATTCGGACATCTCGGAGTAGTCTAAACGAGGCCCCCATGCTTTTTTGTGTTGCAGGATACAAAGAGATCGTAAACTTGTTACTTTCAATTCTGAATTCTGGACATCAATAGATTCTGAATTCTGGAAAATAGCCTCAATTAAAGCTGATGATGTTGAGGCAGTCAATGCTACGAAGGAACAAGTGTTGCACCCTTAGAATGTTGATGTGCAGGCAACAAAAGAAATGAAGATGCAACTTCAGATCTGCTCCATTTCCTCTATTTTTCCTTTCCATTTCCTCTATTTTTCCTCTGTTTTTGAACATCTGTGTTTTTGCTTTTTTATTTGCATTTTCCTCTGTTGAACATCTCTGTTAGGTTGGAACAGATTTGAAATGAAATGGAGTTCATTTGAAAAAAATGTTGGAAATTTGTATTTGAGTCGATTCAGTGTTTTAATTGAGTCGATTCAGTGTTATGAATCAGAGGGGTATTTTAGTCTTCTACAATGTGCCACCTCACACTTAACACCTGAAACGGATGGAAACTGATACAATGAAAAAAACGGTCAAACAGAGGGCAGTTTAGAAAAGTTTCAAAAAGTGAGGGCATTTTGCGTTGACACATTTCAAACAGGGGCACTTTATGAAAAATCCCTTATAAAATCATGCAAACATAGAGATTTTTCTGTTGCCACTAGCAATTTGCTTGTACGGTCCATTCAGTACCCATATATTTTCTAGATTCTAGTGAACATGGGGTTTGGGAAACTTTTGTGAGAGATTTGCATTTGCAAACTACAAGAACGTTCTCATGTTACATGGACCACTTCAAAGTTCAAATCAATACACTTTTTCTTTCTTTCTGTCTCTTGTTTCTAGTGCAATGATACAAAGAATTATAACCTACCTAAATTTGGCCCCATGAATGAGTATTTGGCCCCATGAAAAAATAATTCCGGCGGATATTATATAGTAAAATCGGAAAACCCCTTATAAAAGAAGATTGTTTTACCCTTTTCTACTTAGATAACCTAACCCTACCTAAAATCAAATACTTTCATTTTCTTCTTCTTCTTCTTCTCTATTTCTTCTTCCTCCCACTGCATCAGCGACACCACCACCAACGGCCACCACCACCGCCGCCACAAACAACCACCATAACCGCTACAAAAACCGATTTCTCGACTCAGTTACACAAATCATGTTCAATTAATGCGAAAGATCCATCAGCAGGAGGAAATTTCAGTACTGATGATGGGGGATTAAACCATACCAATGGTTTGGTTACGGAAATTAGCTTTGAAAACCAAGGTTTAGATGAATCGATGTTGCTAGATAATGATTCGATGAGGCCTCTTCAAGCTAGCTCGTCAACAATTCAAGAGACGACAGCCAGAGATGGGTTTGAGAAGACGAAGCAACATAACTGGGTTAGTGGTGAATTTGGACCAAATTGAGTCTAGGTATGAGTAGTGAATCAATTAACTGGGTTGTTGGTGAATTTGGATTGTGAATTCTTAAAATTTTGATTAAGAAATGAAATTGCAGCAATGAAGTTAAGGTCAATATAATTTTCAGAGCTTTTTATTGCACAAATCTCAACAATTTCAAGTATGGTACCTCTGTTCATTCATGTATAATCAAACATGGGTTTGAATCATTTAGCTATGTTCGCAACTCCACCCTGGATTTTTAGGTGAGGATGGTTTGTTTAATATGTATGATTTTAGTTTGCTGTTGTTGCTGAATGTTGGTTGTAGTTCTTATACAAATTTGATAATGATGGTGATGGTTTTTCTAATTAATCAATTGGTATTGATGGTGGTGGTGGTCGTGGTAATTCATGTTGCTGGTGTTTGGTGAGTGGTGGTGCTAGTAATTGGTTGTATTACTAATGGATTGTGAGTAATTGAAGGGGATTTGTTGAAAGCTGAAAGCTGGGCACTTTTTGAAGTTATGCAATGGGCACATAGACAAGGCTGGAACCATGTCATTTTTGAGTCTGATAACAAGAGCATAATTATGTATATAAATCAAGGTTCACCTCTCCTTGGTAAAGTTCTTCTCTTTTAAGTGTGTGTTGATCTGTGTAAAATGCATCCCCATTGGCAATGTAAATATGTACCCAGAGTGTGTAATAAAGCTGCAGACCTTTTAGCCAAGTCTGTTCGCAGGTCGTGTAATGCTGGGGAATGGTGGCTAGAACCACCAACTTGTATACTAAACCAGTTGGCTAATGATGTATGTTGCTCTCGTATATGGACCAGAATCGGCGCATATGTCAACGTATATGGACCGATTGTAAACATAAACGGTGTTTATATATGAGCACCAGTAATCACCGATTCCAATTGAAAAAAGTTTGTTTTTCTGTTTTGAAAAACAACCATAATCGGTACTTATATCACTAAATATAAACCGATTATGTTTATAGACGTCTAAAGAATCGGTACTTATATTAATCTATATTGGCCGATTATATTTTTTCATTTTTCACAAAAAAGTAATCGTTGTTATTGTCCTATAATATAGGTCGATTATTAGAATAGGTTGTTGTGCGGCAACTTAAATATCGATTCTGGGTTGTTTCATTTTATAATTTTTCGACTGAAATCGACCGTTGTGTCGCGAAATATAAACCGATTTTGGTTTTACTTCAAAATCGGTATATATAATGACCGATATCCACCGATTATTGTTCTTATTATTCAAAAATGAAGAACAATCGTTTGATATGGTGTCCAATAAACGCCGATTCTGAAAAAAAAAATTACTTAATGAAATTTATGGTGGGAGGA
>JAJJMA010346678.1:81622-94011 GCA_023529015.1 Papaver nudicaule
GGGTGTTCTATGTTAGGTTGTTTAAATCCATTCATATCATAATTTACTGTGCGGATGAATTTTTCTATTTTCGCTACTATCCTTTTGGAGTTTCAGCTTTGAAAGGTGTTTGGTTTTATTTCCCATCCCTTTTGGGTAGTTTGTGTCTTTGAATAAAGTAGATGTTCCATCCTAACAGATTGCTTCTGTTCTGCAATTAACCAATTGACTAATAGAGTCTTCTTGAAGTATGTCTTCCCATTTTTTTCTTTTCTATTGGTGCCATCTTAGTTGTCATGAAGTTCCTGTTATATTATTGCTTTCAGCGGATGATAGACTTACATCCTTCTTGTTTGTTTTAGACAATGTCGACTTGGGAACAGCTTGTGGACGCTACTACCGTGTCTCATGCCTTAGTATCCTTGATCCAGGTGAGACAGAAATCTCCCCTTTCTTTAGAAATGTCCCTTTTCTTCAACTCCTTGCTTACTGAATCCTTTTCTTTTGCCTGACTTTTTTTTTTCTATTTTGTTTCCAGGTGATTCTGATATTATCAAAACCCTTCCTGGCGACCAGTAAGCGGAGAAAGATATTGTATCCAGTCACTAGATTCAGATTTTCCATGTTTGGTTGTTAAGTTGAGTTATATAGATGAATTGAATCAAACTTTCTAGGTTTATTTTTAAACTGTAAGGCCAGAGAAACACAGATGCTAAATGTTTTGAATGTCCGTGAGACTTTTTTTTTTGTTAATTCTTTCACATTTCGACTGAGAAATTCCCACAGCATTGCCTACTGCCTGCTTCAAAAATGTTAGTCATTTGACTGGTAATTGGTTATCTGCCAATTCTGCCACTGTTAACATTTAACTTGCAACATCTCTGCTTCACTAATGGGTTGACCCAACTAACCCTACTTTTAGTGTTTGCCCTAAAAGTTGCTTCAATGTACATTTGTTTGATGGAAGTTATTGAGCCTTAGCAGATGCCTTGCTTAAATGAGGCCATAGTGAACCACAGAACCAGAGATTTGTAGGCAGGGGTAGTTCTGTTTTTTTTTGCTATAGAGCGAGTAAAGAAGCTATTTGATGGCATATGTGACAAATGATTGCCCGGAGGATAATGTGTAGGCAAGACATCACAACAATTAACAGGAGCAAGAATTGAAGCTAAGCCGTTGCAGAGGCAGCAAGGGCACTGTCCAAAAGGACATCATTTTGATTAAAAAAAAAGTATAAATTTGAAGGAAAACTTGGATCATTTTAAGTTCTGTTAGCGTCTAAGGGCAATTCCTATGGGGTGGGCAAACCTAGGATTTGCCCATTTTGGTGCCACTGTGGGGTGGGCAAACCATCAAAGTGGAAGAAAATGGAAGGGCAAACCATCAAGGTGAGACGTGGGAAGGACCGATCGGCACTTCCCACGCCGCTTGGTCCTAGGTAAACCGAGCGGTTCGACTAAAGCCGCTGGCGGCCTTGGCTAGGTCGCTCGGCGCTAGTGCTGCCTTATATTTCCGTTTCACAAATTCAAATCCATGTTTCCGTTTTCCCTATAAATAAAACATTTTCAACCTTTCCAACACACACCAATCAATCCAAGCTTTCTACACTTTAGAGGAGAATTATTCTTCTTGTTTCGTGAATCTAAAGAACTTTCTAAAAAAAATTATTCCAAACTCAATCAATTTAATCATGCCTCCAAGGAAGAACCAACGACCTGGAAAGGCTCATGTTAACCCCGATGTTACTCCTATTGCCACTCCACCGATTGCCACTCCTCCTACTGTTGTAAGGCGACATCGTGGTCCAAGATTCACTCTGGATGAAGATGAATTGATCTGTAGAGCTTACGTGTTGTTCACCAAGGACTCCATCAATGGAGTACAACAACAGGGAACCACGTTATGGAACCGGATTTTCAAATATTTATGTTCCGAGTGTCCAAATGTGAATGAACGTGACTCGGATGGATTGTCACATCGTTTTGGAGCAATCAACAAGGAGACTAGTGAGTACGTCGCCGCCATAATGCAAATGAATCGTCAGAGGAAGAGTGGGGAGACTGATGTGGATGTGGAAAAACGATGCCGGAATGAGTGGCAAAGGACCCACCTCAAGGGTTTCCAGTATGAAAGTTGTTACCACATTCTGAAATCTTTGAACCGTTTCAACCCTCATGCCTTGGATGGATATGAACCCACCAGATCCCAATGTCCTATCTCCCAAACTTTCCATGAAGGAGGCCCTAGTGCCGCGCCAGGTTCATCTTCACAGCCACCAACTGATGCTGATAATGGGAATTCTAATTTGAATGCGAACAACTGTAGCAAGAAAGATAGGGGTGGAGGTCAGAAGGCGTCAAAAAAGACTAGGGCTGAAGCTCAAGCTGGAACTTCTGGCGCTTTCAACATGGATGCATGGTTGGAGCATGAGCGTAAGGTCGAGGAAGCAAGATCCCTTCATCAAAACATAGTGGTCCGACAGCTTCAAAAAAGTCGTCTTTCTCATGAGCAACATTTTCAGAATTTCAACAAGAACAAGATTATGTCAGCGAACACTTTGAACATGAATGAGCTCCAGAGGAAGATGTGGGAGGCGGAGTTTAACCGAGTTAATCTTCCACCTGTTGTACCACCCCAACCAGCACCACCAACCCCAGCACCAACAACAGAACCAGTAGCAACACCGGCACCAGGTGCACTCCCTCCGTTCGATAGCGAAGACCTCGATGCCTCGTCCAGTGACGCCGAGGATGAGGAGGCCGCTTACGCTTGGGGTTGATGATGAACAAGAGGGCTCGGTGAAGAAGAAGAAAAGTGAAGGACTTGAAGAAGAAAAAGAAGAAGGACTTGAAGAAGAGGGGACTTGAAGAAGATGAAGACTAGTGAGAGTAGTTTAATTCTTGTTAGGTTTATTTATTTTTATTTTGTTAGCTTTTAAGGAGTTAAATTCATGTGTTTTTTTTTAACGTAAACTTTCTAGTTGTCTGTAGTATTTAGCAGTGACAATATATAAGATTATGCTTTAATTAATTAATGTTTAAAAAAAAAACAAAAAAAAAAAAGCGAACCCAAAAAAAAAAATCAAACCCCCATAAACTACTCTTCGTGTTCGTCTTCGTCTTTTTCGTCTTCGGGGACGAACATATCCCCTTCCCCTAGTCCATACCTTGCCCAAAGATGAGCCGTCAAGTCATGTCGGAGTTGCTGGTGAAGACTTGCATTCTGAATTTTGTCAGTTGCAAGTCTGCATTCTCTTGCAGGCAAACCGCGTTCGATCACAAGGCCTCTCATCTTTGTCTTCGTAATTGATCCACGAAGGATCACGACGAGTTTCAGCGATAACCATGTTATGCAAAATTATGCAAGTAAGCATAACACTGTTCATTCCTTCAATACCAAAACTCCGATAAGGCCCACAAATTATTGCAAACTTCCGCTTCAAAATACCAAACACCCTCTCAACATCCTTTCGAACAACCATTTGATAAGTATTAAAGTGCCGCTTATCACGATAAGCTGGATTCGTAGGCGGTAATTGCTGGTATGCTTGCACAATTGTTGACCAATGAGGATATATTCCGTCCGCAAGATAGTACCCCTTGCTTGTACTCACGGCCGTTGACGGTGAAATCACAAGCTGGGGCAACTCCAGTTTGAACATCCTCAAACAGTGGTGATTTGTGCAACACATTCAGATCATTATGTGAACCAGGTAGCCCAAAAAATGCATGCCAAATCCAACAATCATAGGTAGCCACCGCCTCTCAAATTACCGTTGGCTTACGGTAGTGACCCTTATACTGGCCTGCCCAATCAACTGCACATCCTTGCCAAACCCAGTGCATGCAATCCAAACTGCCCAACATCCCTGGAAAACCTCTTTTTGCGTTCTCCTTCAGGATCTTAGCTATATCTGTCTCATTCGGCCTCCTTAAGTAGGCTGAACCAAAATGAACAACGATTGTTATGCAAAATAAGTTTAGGTATTTGTAGGCGGTTGTTTTGACCATACGAATGTACTCATCAACACTATCCGCTGGTGCACCATAACACAATATTCGCAAGGCGGCAGTGATTTTTTGTTCAGGGCTAAACCCTCTCATATTCCGGGCATCGTATTGATAATTAAACAACGGCTCGACCAAACAAAATTCAGCAATAATTCTCTGAAGAAGGCAACGTCCCATCCTAGTAAACACAATCATGATCAAAATAATCATTCATCATCCTGTCGTGAAAAAAATGCCTCTTTCTCCACGTCCATCTCCTTTTAAAAACTCCTCTTGGTTCGGGAATTCTAGGTATAGCTGCGGTGAAAATCTGCATCATTAATGTCCGACGCCTTCTAGCAGCTTCGTCCTCTTCATCCAATTGTTGCGAAATTCTCAAATACTTTTCTTGTTCCTCGTTGAACATATGCAGCATTTCCATATCGTTTTCTGCTTCCTCTTCGGATGAAGGAAGCTCAATATCGTACTTAATATCCATATTCATGCAGATGAAGAAGAGAAATAAATGTAGTTTATGTGTTTTTTGTGAGTTGAGTGGTGAAATGGTTGAGAATTTATAGTAGGAGTGAATGCTGAAGTAGCCGTTGGGGAGGCTCTTCCTACGCCGAACGACCTGAGTAACACCGCCAGTGGCATTGGTTGCGTCGATCGGCCCAAGTAAGGCCGAGCGGTCCTTCTTACGCCGCTTATAATTTTTGCCATAGTGGCAAAACCACTTTGTTCATCCACGTGAACGAACATACTACATTTTTATACACAACCCATAGGAATTGCCCTAAGAGAGTTCATGATCAAATTATATTGGCTGATTTAGGGCTATAATAAAACAAAGTAGAGTAGTAAATTAGATCACCCCATATCCAAATATATGATTAATTAGTAATAATTTTTTCATTAACTTAGTTAATCTAGTTTAAGTTGTAATCTCTTCTCTCCATGTTTTTATCACCACCACTGCCGGCACCAGGGCCGCCCCTGCCACCACCACTCCTCCCCGCCACTACCATAGTTGGAAAATACGCCTGGATTTTTCCAGCCGAAAGTGCTGCCATTTTCCAGTTTTGTCTGGTTTAGTCCAGCCGAAATATATACTTAACAGATCCCATAAATTCGTCTGGTTTAGTCCATTTTCTTCGGGTTTAGTACATTTTCGTCTGGGTTCGTCTGGCTTAGCCATTTTCTGTTTCGGTTGGATTTTTATTTTTATTTTACACTAAATTCAACTAGATTGACTGTGGCAACTTACCTAACAAAATTTTGTCTGGATTATAGGCATGAAACATCCAACCGAAACTAAATTTCACCTGGATTTTGGTCCACAATAAGCATGAAACACCCAACCGAAACTAATTTTCATCTGGATTTTGGTCAACAAATCCAACCAAAACTAAATCTCGTCTAGATTTTGGTCAACAAATCCAACCGAAATTTCTGGAACTTGAAATTTTCGCTTGGGTTTTCTTGGGTTTAAAACATGTACATATATAAAACTCAATCATCGGCAGCAATAATGTTCTTAAGGCTTGTATATACTTACTAGTTACAAATGAAGAACACTGATGCTACACGTTATATATCTGTTTAATTTGTGTTAATATGATGTGGTTTAATCTTGATGTTTTAGTTCCATTCTCACCAAACCCATGTGCTCAATCTCGATCTTCATTTACATCATCTAAAGTCTCTGTTATTGATCAAATAGACGAACAAAATGATATTGTTGATGAAAATCAAATGTTCTGGGAACATCCTGATGGTTTGCAGTGAATTAAGAAATTCTCGTGGATGATGTTGGTTTGTTTCATTATTACTGTTAACACAATGAGAGCTCCGGAGGATGGCAAGTCAGTTCGAAATGGGACACCAATTAAAAATTCGTGGTGGTTGTGGTGGAGAAGACGAAAAGCTAGGTGGTGACGGTGGCGGCGACGGCGACGGCGACACTGGTAGTGGTGGAGGCGGTGGTGTTGCAATGGTGGTGAAAACATAGAGAGGAGAAAAATATGTTTTTTTTATTTGGTTTTAGTTTATATTTGATTAGGTTTTTATTTAGGACACCCCTAATAACACTGTTTTTGCCTGAAAAACACGGTACTGCAAATGAGTACTTTCGTAGTGCACGAGATCAAAATAGAACAAGACTAGCCTATACCAAGTCAATGGACGTTCAAGTCTTGCTTCGGTCACAGAGAGGATAAAGGTTGATCTAGGGAGGGAAACAGTGAAAGAAATTTGAGATCAGGTCGAGGATGTGTGTTTCTGGGTGTGAAAGTTCGAGATCTCCGTCGTAGGTATGACTGGAAATCTCAAGGCTAGAAGTGTGTTGAATACTCAGGTATGTTTGCTCTGAGGTTCTGGTGTTATCAAGTGTTCTGCCTCGGAAGATACAGGAAGCCTCTATTTATAGTGTTAAACTCACCCAGATCTATCGACAGAGAAGGTGGAAGCCGTGGAAGAGTGGAGGAGTGGAGAACATGAGTTCGTTCTGCAACTGCTAGAGTCGTGTGAAACATGTCCACTCAGCACCATCTTTCGAAACTGTCCATCATCTCCATCAATTCCTTTCTAACTGTCGTAGACAGCCAGACCAATACCCCTAAAGTTATCCCCCCGTGTAATGTTTTGATTTCTCGTGTAATATGCAGATGTTGCATGAAGTTAAGTTAAGCAACAATAATATTGTGTGGTGTAGATGGTGAAAAATGAGAGAGGGACAAGATTGTAAAAACACTCTCTAACCAAGCCTAACCTAGAGGCAATCGCCTATTCAGGCACATCTCTATAGCTCATAATGCAACCCATTCTACAAGTTGAATAAACTCTCTATGAGTTCTCTCTTATAACCCCCGGTGGAGAGGATGATATCATAGTGCAGTACTGATAAACTCACCAGCACATTAAACCCATTAATCTTCTTCATGTCGACATCGCCTCGAATTCCTCGACATCAGAACCAGATCATTATATGGTACATGGTGAAGAGTTAACAGAGACGCATCCTCATGGATTTCCTCTTTATACGACTCAACAATTGAGTCTTAATGAAAACCTCAGGAATATCGAAGTTCTAGGCCTGTCCAAAGCTCCCTGAAAAGCATACAACAGCCTAAACAGGCTTAAGCAAACCTCATCCCAAACTCAGGATGGTCTAACATACCATGGATAAACACGCCATGACTTCAAGTATGTTGTAGCGTAAACACGCACACCACAACCAAGGCATAGCCAGCACGCACCAGCTGCACCAAAGTTGACCTTGGCCAAATGCCAAAGCCATACGCCATATAGCATGGCACCACGAACCATGAGTTCACGAGAAACTAGCCTCGGCCAAAGGCCAAGGCCGTGGCGCCATGAATCATGGCGCCACAACAAGTCGAGTTGGCCTTGGCCAAAGGCCAAGGCCGTAGCACCATGAACCATGGCGCCACAACAAGTTGTCCTTGGCCAAAGGCCAAGGCCGTGGCGCCATGATAACGGGGTTAGCGCTAAAGCGCTCTGGAGGTTGGCCTTGGCCAAAGGCTAAGGCCGTAGCCCCTTGGGCTATGACGCCACAAGCCAATGGTGCTATGAATTCTTGGCCTCGGCCAACAGCCAAAGCCACTCCTATACTCGTGTCCTGGAGGCACTACACTCATGTTGGTCATAACAATTAGTCATATGACTCTACTCAGAATCAACTCAACTACGCAATATTTGCGTATCACTCGAGACATCAAAACATCACACGGGGGGATAACTTTAGGGTTATTGGTCTGGCGGTCTACGACAGTCGAAAGTAATAGAGATAGTGGACAGTTACGAGAAGATGGCGCGAGTGGACATGTCCTACACAACTCAGGCAGTTACGGAAACCAACTCATGTCCTCCACTCCCCCACTCTTCCACGACTTCCACCTTCTCTGTCGAGAGATCAGGGTGAGTTCAAAACTATAAATAGAGGCCTCCTCTATCTTCCAAGGCAGAACATCTTTTCAGAAACAACCAGATATTCAGAACACCTGAATAAACCAAAGCCTCAGAAGTAAACACGCCTGAGCAACCCAATACATTTCTAGCCTTGGAGATTTCCAGTCACTTTCACGACGGAGATCTTGAACTCTTACACCCAAAACACATCCTCAACCTGATCTCAAGTTTC
This sequence comes from Papaver nudicaule, assembly GCA_023529015.1. NCBI lineage: Eukaryota > Viridiplantae > Streptophyta > Magnoliopsida > Ranunculales > Papaveraceae > Papaver > Papaver nudicaule. The sequence continues at coordinate 89,753 of JAJJMA010346678.1, forward strand.
TTCGTTGTTTCCCTCCCTAAATCAACCTCTATCCTCTTTGTGACCGAAGCAAGACGTGAACGGCCATTGACTTGGTTTAGGCTCGTCTTGTACGACTTTGATCTCGAACACTACGAAAGTACCCATAGACGGTGCATTGTTTTTCCAGGTAAAAACATGTGGCCATGTGTTTATAGTATGGCCATGAATTCTTCTGGTTATGGCGTTTCGTGTGACCAAGTGTGGCCATAACCCATATTGTGTTTATAGAGGTTCGCTCGTGGTGTTATGGCTTATGGACGTGAGGTGGCCATAATTTTGTGGCGTCATGACCCTTGACTAGTATGTCCATGCCTTGAATTCGGCAGGAGTATGTGTGTGGTCCTAACCATGGCCACGGCCTTGGTAAAATTTTGTGGCGCCATGGCTTTATGACGACGACCTTGGACAAAAACTTTGTGGCGCCATGGCTTTATGGCCAAGGTGATTTTGCGGCCATGGCCATGCATGGGCCATGATCTTGATCATTTTCTGTAGTGCATTTGGCCATGATATCTTTGGCCATGACATGTTTGCGTACTTGGACCATGGCATATTTTTTAGGCCATGGCGTGTTTCCAGGCTATGGCATGTTTAGCCATGGCATATTAGGCCATTCTGTGTTTAAGTTATGGCTTGTCTAAGTGTGTTTAGGCGATTTTGTACTTCCCAGAGAGTTCTGGACAAGCATAGAACTATGATGTTTCTGAGGTTTTCATCGAGACTTAGGTGTTGAGTTATATTTTAAGAGGAAATCCATGAGGATGCGTCTCTATTAATTCTCCACCATATTACCAGTGAGCAATTTAGTTCTGATGTCGAGGAACTCAAAGTGATGTCGGCATCGAGTAAATTTGCGGTTTCACGAGTTGGTGGGTTATTTAGCATTGCACTATGATATTATTCTCTCCACTCGGGAGCTATAAGAGAGTACTCATAGGGATTGTATACAGTTTGGAGAACAGGTTGTATTCTGAATCCATAGAAGTCTGTCTGAGTAGACAATCGCCTCTTGGTAAGGCATAACAAAGGGACATTTTACATTTTTATCCCTCTTTTATTTTTCACCATCTACAAACACACCCTAGAATTGTAATAGTTTTTTGAGGTCCCTCTATCACATTGAGGGGTCCCTAAATCAGCTGAGTTTTTACCTTCTTTTCTTTCAAACTGTGACATCTTTTTAACTCAGTTTAGTTCTGCATTGTCTTCCACTGTGAATCGCTCCGAAGAATGTAATTGGTTTCAGTCTTTCTCTCAGCCGAAAAAATAAAAGAAAAAAAAAAACCAGTAAGAAAACAAAAATGAGAACATTAAGAAAAACAATTAGTATTATTTTACATTACTTTTAGGATTAACTATACCAGATGACACATGGTATGAGCAAATAGGGTCAGTTGCCTCACGAGTAAGAAACCGGATGAGAATCTAATACATGGTCTGGTCCAGCGGTATCTTCCGTGTGAATGATACAGTTGCCATTAGCCAACCACGGCATCTGCCTTCCATGGCCAGGCGGTGGTTATGACTTGTGGGAGGAGATGGTGCTATGTTAAGGCCCAATATGTAGTTGCTGGATTGACATGGTAGTAGGGGGCTCACTTCCATAATGCATAATTAATGCGCTGTTTTTGGCACTTCACGTTTTTTGTTGGCAATGCAACCCATGACAAAATAGGGTCATCAAAACCCAAAACCAAAAATCCCTTATAAAATGGGCAGTTTTACCCTTTAAATTTAGTTTAGTGTTAGTGTTTGATTATCATCAGATTAGTGGTAATCATGATTATCATAATCTATATAGTTAAGTTAATAAAAAAAATTGAGAGAATAAATTTGTTTTCATCGATCCTACAAATCATTTTGAGAGAAAGAAGGAGAGGAAAAAAAAACAAAGAAGGAGAGGAAAAAATCTCAAAGTTTTGATTCACACAACCAAAATGAGTGATTCAAACACTGATTTCGAGCTACCGGAGACTCCAATAAATTACAACAACAAAATCTACTGTCCAAACGAAGATTTTGTGATTATTGTGATTTGGGCGGCTCTGTTTACGCCTTGGTTTGGCCTCAGAATTGAGGCGTAAACTTTGTTTACGCCTCAAGATTCTTCCCAAGTGAGGCGTAAAACGTTGAATTTGGGGAAACTGAGCCGTACACTCAATTTACGCCTTGAACGACAACCTTCCATTGAGACGTAAGTTGCATGGCAATCTTAAATGCACTATTTACGTCCCAGCTGGTGAGGCGTAAAAATTTTATTTACGCCCTGAGTTTTGTGTTTACGCCACAATATTTCTTGACACATTTTTAATATACGCCTTGGTTATTGAACCGTATAAATAGGTTTTTCGTCAAATACTTTTAAGTGTTATATACGCCTCAATTTCACAGTTTACGCCTTGGTTTAGTAGGCGTAAAACATTCTTTTACGGCTTGGTTTTGATGTTTACGGTTCAAATTTTTGTGAGCACATTCCAAAATGTTTACGCCTTGGTTTGGTAGGCGTAAAACATTCTAGGGCAAAACTAGGGAATCTTTTACGGCTTTGTTGCAAGGCGTAAAAACTTATTTCATGAAGAATCACAAGCCGTAAAAACGTGTTTACGGCTCAATTCAGTATGAAATCCAAACCGTAAAACCAACTGAGGGGAAAAAAACAGCCCCAAATCGATGATTCCAACCTAAAAAAACAATGAAAACATGATTGAAAACATGGGGTTTGTTCAGAATTAGTACATGAGACGCATATTGGGGTCTTTAGACTGATTAGAGGCCAAATCAGCGGGACGCCTCAAACGAAGAAGGTTTGAAACTGTTTGAGAAGGGGAATAGAATTTGAACCGTAAAACGGTTTTTGTTTTAGGAGAAGGAGAGGGATATATGGGTAGAGGATAAGGTTAATTAGTTTTAGTTTTCGTTTTTGGATTAGGGTTATAAAACTAGGGTTATTAGTTAAGATTTATGGGTATTTTAATCTGTAAGGGTAACTTAGACTTTTCTTATCTATTTAGACATCCCTTATAACTAAATTTGGATGGTTTTATTGTTTTGAAGTGCCAACAAAAAACGTGAAGTGCCAAAAACAGCGCATTGAGGGGTATGTAATAGTTTTTTGAGGTCCCTCTATCACATTGAGGGGTCCCTAAATCAACTGAGTTTTTACCTTCTTTTCTTTCAAACTGTGACTTCTTTTTAACTCAGTTTAGTTCTGCATTGTCTTCCACTGTGAATCGCTCCGAAGAATGTAATTGGTTTCAGTCTTTCTCTCAGCCGAAAAAATGAAAGAAAAAAAAAACAGTAAGAAAACAAAAATGAGAACATTAAGAAAAACAATTAGTATTATTTTACATTACTTTTAGGATTAACTATACTAGATGACACATGGTACGAGCAAATAGGGTCAGTTGCCTCACGAGTAAGAAACCGGATGAGAATCTAATACATGGTCTGGGTCCAGCGGTATCTTCCGTGTGAATGATACAGTTGCCATTAGCCAACCACGGCATCTGCCTTCCATGGCCAAGGTGGTGGTTATGACTTGTGGGAGGAGATGGTGCTATGTTAAGGCCCAATATGTAGTTGCTGGATTGACATGGCAGTAGGGGGGCTCACTTCCATAATGCATAAGTAGATCTATTGGAGTAGTATTTTAATTTTGTCATGTGGCAGCAGGTAATTGTTTAGAAGTCCAATTTTAGGGGCTTGTTCAGAGCATTTGGTTGTGTGTGACTCATTATTGTGAAGATTCATTGATTCAAAATTTGTTATGAGAAGAAGCATGTCTTGTTTGTGGGTTCTACATGTTTTATGAGTACATTGCATTCATAACTCATTCTCATTTTTTCTTCATTATTAAATGGATTAAGAAAAGTACTCCTCCATACTTAGAGAAGTCATGAGTCATGACAACAACCACCACCACCAAAATAATGATACCTAATCCATCGTGAAACTCAAATGAAATTACTTGCTAAACATGATAATTACTTGTCATTAGGTGACGTTAGAACTCATCAGAACAGTGGTAAAGTCATTAGGTGACCAGAGTAACTCGTGAGCACCAACTTCTTTATAGATCCAGAGAATATGAAACATGGAAACATGGAAGTTATTCTCAAAAGCTTGGTCAAGTAAATTTGAGTAGAGTACATGGGCAATTGACCTCCCACACGATAAAATTACAAAGGAGATTTCTAAGATCAAATACAGATTTGGCAGTATCATTTTTCATTTGGGAT
>JAJJMA010346686.1:0-11311 GCA_023529015.1 Papaver nudicaule
TGCATGTTGTTGCATTCTTATGTGTTCCTTATGAAACTGAGAGTTTTTCAGATACTCCATTAGATGGACATTCCCTGTCTCGAGTTCGGTTACTAAAGTATTTTCCTCCTTGATAACCCCCTTGTTGATATCTTTTCGACGACTAGTTATCTCTCGTTTAGCTGCCTTGTTCCCAATGGGCATCTCCATCTCCGTGTACCTCCATCGAACTCGGCCATTAGGTTCTGTTGATGTTCTTGTCGGTTGAGTAGTGCATAGATATTATCGCTTGGATTCACATTTTGTTGGACGAATAGTTCGTAATCATATCTAGGAACATCTTCTCTCAGAATCTCATACGCTGCATCATACTTAAATGGCTGACCTTGTTGCCTTTGAAACTACTCTTTGCCTTCTCGATTCTGAATAATCAATGTAATATAGAGTTAGTTATTCATTGATAATAACTTGATTCAATCCGATAGTAATAACTTACCAAGTCCTCGTGTGAGCTACTCCTATTTTGACGATGAATTGCAGTAAGAATTGACACGAATACCTTCACCTCTTTTTTGATGTTTTTAAATCTTGATTTTATAGATTTCCAATCTTGTTGGGATTTCCGGTTAGCACATGGAAGATGTCCATAATTTTTGCCCAGAAATCAGCTTTGTTTTGCCCAGAACCAACAACACTATCTACAGATATGGCGATAAAAGCATTTTGCAAGTTGAATATCTTCATTGATAATGAAATTCCTCACTATATTGAACTTGTTTGAGAGATAATTTGAGTAGAGGAAGAGAGAATCAACTAAAATGAGATTGATTGGGATGAACTTTGAGTTGAAAGTGAGTTGATTATATAGTGAAAAACCTCAACGGATCAATTTGTCACCGTTTGAAAATGGACAGCCGAGGGTGTTTTTACTGTTGGAAAATGGAGATGGAGTGTGTGAGGCGTGTGAGAATAAAAAGGTCAAACAAGTACTAGAATTCTGCGGCTAGTGAGAAACCGCAAACCACGGCTACTCACTAGCTGCATGGAATTGCTTGGCTACAAGTGGGAACAGATGTGTTCCCCCATGTAGACAAGGCGACATTTTTTCTCTTCATTGTATGCATTTTGTCTATTTTTTTGTCCTTTAATCCTCCCATGGTGCTTGGACTAAGGTGACTTAGATAGGCTAAGGTAGAGATGAGACGAACTGCTGCTTAATTTATCAATCAACCAATGTTAAATTGCACGCATTGTTTATACAATACCTAAAGCCCAAAGAAACAGAAGCCCATTGAAATAACTCGAAACTCTGACGAATCAGCGTTGTTTATTATACAATTACAATATCTAATTCACGAAGTGATACTATACTTAGAGAGACCAAAACCAAAGACTACTACAAGCTTAAGTGCTTCGTAAAGATTGATTTAATATAGAGCGCTGATATAGGGGTTGCAGAAAATTGAAGCCCCTGCGAATTTACTTCATCTATCCGGTGTTCATTTATAAGGGGTGATTTTTCTTGGTGAAATGTCTAAGTAACCCTTGAGACAATTATGTTACTAATTTACCCTCACCCTGATACAAAACATAAATACCTCACTCTCTACACCAAAAAATCAAAACACTAAAATCATTTCACCCCTTCATCCTCTCTTTCAAAAAACCATTTTCCTCAAAAAAAATCTCCTATTTTTTTTTTCATCAATAGAATCAACTAACACCAGTGAAACAATGGAGTACCAAAGGTAAGAATCGAAACCCACTCCTTATTTCTGATATTGGTGCTAAAATAGGTCACATTCACAGAAATCATATCAAAAGTCGTGAACCAGAACAACCTACGGCTGTTTACGCAAGCCGTAACCCGCCTGTTACGGCTGACACATGAAGAACATGTAGCCGTAACCCAAGTTCAGTAGAATTATTGTACCATGTACGGATTCTGACACAAGCCGTAAGTCATTAGAAAGTAGCCGTAAGTCAAGTTCAGTAGTATTATTGTACCATGTACGGCTTCTGACACAAGCCGTAAGTCATTAGAAAGTAGCCGTAAGTCAAGTATAGTAGTATTATTGTACCATGTACGGCTTCTGACACAAGCCGTAAGTGATTAGAAAGTAGCCGTAACATAGATTTAGGTGAAGTTTTATTGTCTCGCAAACTTCTGAGCCGTAACTAGGTAACTCTCGGGTGTACGTTTACTTACGTCTTAACATTACTAGCCGAAATCTTACGTACGGCTGCTTCGCATGCATAAACCGCAGCCGTAACACCACTTACGGCTGCTTATGGTGTTTCATTACTAGCTGTAAACCGCATTGATAATTGTTTTTGGCCATGTCTCTATTGTTTTATGTTCAACAGAGAACCTAAATCCAGCCCTCTGATTGCACCAACTGAATCCAGTCCTCCTCGATATCCACTAATTCGCAATGATGGATCGAACCTTGAAGTTGTGGTTTATCAAGAACCCCCACTACCAATGCACCTTGAACATCTAATTCCATTTTCTTCAGAGGCTTATCATGAACCTCCAGCACCAATTCAGAGGTTTCCAGCAATTCCATTTGCTTCAGAGGTTTATCATGACGGCCCACCACCAATTCGTGAGGATGATCCACGTGTGATTGAGACACGACGATTGCGTGGAGATTATGTTTCTGAATATCTTCCTGCCCCTGTTTCAAGATTTATCTCACATGATGAATGGCAAGCACAAGCACCTCATAATCTTCGAAGAAAGAGGGTTGGTGAGGTTGACGATGTTCCTTGTGGTTCTACACTTTGTGCTGAAGCTGAACGTCTCCGTCCACTTGTCGAGGCCAATGGTAGAACGAGCTGGGAACTAATCCGCAACCGAACATGGTTTGGAACTGGAAACACTAGTTGAGTTTTATCATGTGTTTGGGTATTGTGTGTTCTTATTTAGAGTTACTCTTCTTTTATGTTATTGGTAAACTTAAACATCTATGACGGTGAACCAATTATGCTTTTAAATGTTAAGAGTTGTAGACTTTAACTTTTATTATGTGCGTGTTAAATGATTTTAGCAGTTATAAGTTGGTCTCTATTTACACCCCTATAGCCCACATGTGTGGACCACACACTTACAAAAAAAAAAAACACTTTAAATACTGTAGATGGTGAAAAATCAGATAGGGATAAAGATGTAAAATGTCTTTCTAATATCGCCAAAAGGCGGTTGCCTATTCAGGCATGGCTTAGAATGCAACCCGTTCTGTAAGCTAAATATGCTCCTATGGATTCTCTCAAAACACTCCCGAGTAGAGAGAATAACATCATAGTACAGAGCCAAAATACCCACCTATACACAAAGCCACCAATTTGTTGATATCGCATAGCCTCGAATTTCTCAACATAAGAGCTAAATTACTCATTGGTGTCATGGTAGAAGATTGAAAGAGACGGATTTCCTCTTGAAATATGACTCAATTCTTGAGTCTTAATGAAAGCCTCAGATGAATCACAACTCTAGGCACTGTCCAGAGCTTCCTGAGCAACATATAGCTGAAACAGCTTAAATGCACCTAAACAGGTCATTACTTTGAGTAATATGCAAAGCAGCTCAAAGTGCCTAGACAGGTCACCTAATACGCCATAGCTAAAGGACAGCGCAGCGTAAAATACTATGGTCAAAGATTATGACCAGATACATCACAAAAGTGATAAAAGCCATGGCCCAAGCATAGCCATGAACACGAAACTCGTTCTGGCCAAAGGCATAGACCCTGGCCAGAAGAGAAAACATCATGCTATCCATGGCATCATACACTAAGCCTTGGCCAAAGGCCAAGGCAATGGCGCCATGCACTCATCCCATGGCACCATCCCATCTATCACGCCATCCATGGCGTCCAAAATCTAAGCCTTGGCCAAAGGCCAAGGCCATGGCGCCATCCCACCTATCACGCCATCCATGGCGACCAAAAGATAAACATTGGCCAAAGTTCAAGGCCATGGCGCCATGCACTTATCCCATGGCGCCATGCACTTATCCCATGGCGCCATCCCATCCCATCGCATCCCATGGCGCCATACTCGCATCCCATGGCGCCATGCCTAAACACTCGTATCATATCATGGCGCCATGCCTATTACTCGCATCCCATGGCACCATGCCTATCACTTGTATCCCATGGTGCCATGCACAGGCCATAGGCCACACTCACACACATTCATGACTATACAATGTCATTATAACACAAAACGGTGTAGTACGACATCTACAATTCTACACGAGATATCAAAACATCACACGGTGGGATAACTTTAGGGGTATTGGTCTGGCGGTCTACGACAGTTAGGAAGAAACTGATAGAGATGATGGGCAGTTATACGGAAATGGCGCGGAGTGGGCATGTTCTACACAACTCTAGAAATTACAGAAACCAACTCATGTTCTCCACTCCTCCACTCTTCCACGACTCCCACCTTCTCTATCGTGAGATCAGGGTGAGTTCAATACTATAAATAGAGGCTTCCTCTATCTTCCAAGGCAGAACATTCAGAACAGTCAGAATAACCAGAACACTCAAGAACACCAAAGCCTTAGAGCAGGAGCAACAACCAGATTCCGAGTATTCAACTCACTTCTAGCCCTTGGAGACTTCCAGTCACACTCACGACGGAGATCTTGAACTCACACACCCAGAAACACACATTCTCAACCTGATCTCAAGTTTCTTTCATTGTTTCCCTTCCTAGACCAACCTCATCCTCTCTGTGACCGAAGCAAGACGTGAACGGCCATTGACTTGGTTTAGGCTTGTCTTGTTCGATTTTGATCTCGAGCACTACAAAAGTATCCAGAGACGGTACATATGTTTTTTTAGGTAAAAACATTTGGCGACTACAGTGGGAGATCAATCTCTCGGTTTCAGAAGAATTTCTAAAAGAAGGTTGAACGCAGGGCAGGGTCATAGACAAAATCCCAACTCTTCAACTGAAGCCGCTCTCCAGCGCAACACCTACCAATCTACCCACATTTAACGTTGTACCCAGCATCCAGACCACCCACGATGATTCCCTGTAACACCTACTATCTCAGCAACCCTTGTCGTACCCATCGACACGCCTGCTCCAACTACTCGTGTCGTCTCAGCAACTCCTGCAGATCCACTTAGCACGCCTCGTCATAACTCCTCCTCTCCGGTAGAATCAATGCAACCGCCATAAAGGAAACGGGAGTGCCAAAGACGCCAAGCCAACCGTGGGGAATAACCAAACAGTGAGACGATCTCACGGAAGACCAAATCAACTTATCGCTACCCAAATCGTGGTCTTAGAACTCTCAACTACGGAGTCGTCATCAAGTTCACAAGCCAAAGGAACTCCCAGAAACGTTGCTTATACCAACACCGCCGTGATCCACATCTGGGATGATGAAACAACGCTTACTCCAACAAATCTTTAGCAAAAAGAATCGTGACCCAGACATGTCATTGCTGATGATTTGAATGAAATACTGCAAAGGCTGAAGAAGGAGACGACGCTTCACCAACACCGAAAACCTCACCCATACAAAGTGTAGAGGATCCTTCTTCACAAGAGGGGAACACGAATACCACCATGCACCGAGGCTCGGAAGACCCCCTGAATCCCATCACTGGCAGAACTTGTACTTGGTACTACAATCTCACCCAAGCAGCACTGATACGTGGAACGAGACGATGAATGCGTTCTATCAAAAGTACTTCTTCATATAAAAAAAAAACCCAGGCTCTCGACTACCAAGACCCGAACGTGACAAAACTATAATTAATGGAGCTCTGCATCAACGGGAGGATCCTGTCTACTGAACCCTCCATGAAGCTGCAAAAGATCTTCCACAACAACACCTGCGCTGCTAGGGAGAGACAAACCTCTAAGGAGCAAAGAGACTTATAAACCCGTGGTGACAGCAGATCGATCGGCGAGCGGTACAACAACAACTTACCACCCGTGAATGCCATCAACGAAGGAGAGTAAGAGGAAGGATCCAGTTACAGAGACAATACACCCAAGGCATACAACTTCAGGCTCGACTTCGAAAGAGATTCCAGGTGACAACATGGGTCAAGACAGATCTCAACAAAGGCTACGGCGTCACGGGTCACGACGACACAAATCACGGAGCCATGAGTCATGACACCACAAGCCGTGGCGCCATAAATCACAGATCCACAATTGAACCTACACTGTTAAGGAGTAATAAACCCTTAAGGAACGAAGAAGCTCGTACTACTCGTGACGGGAAAGGATTTATCAACAAACACTGAAGAGACGGACAACCCCATCATCAACAGAATGACGACAAGACATGGGGACTTCCAGAGTCACCACTGCACATGGTTTGGTTTCTCAAGACGATCTGAACAGAAGCACTATCAACGAACTTTACTACTCATCAAATATCAGGAGAAACCCTTAGAGGATCAAGAAGAGAAGGCGCGTCTATATTGCGTCCGCATCAACCTCCATATCCAGAAGACCTCTCCCCCTCATGAGATGCTCCTCATTGAAAGAGGTTCAGACTCCAGAAGATCAACTATAACCGTCCTGCTACAGGAAGATCCAAGCGGTTAAGGATTAAGGAAGCTCACGAGCCCCGTGGTAACAGGAGACGCGTTAGCAAGCCGAATAACAGAGACACCGTCACAATATCACTCACAGGGTTCCGAACAAGGACGCGACTCAAGAACAAAATGCAGATCCGCAACAACGACGACGAGAACCGAGACCTAAGACGATTCCCACACTCATTATTTTCAAGTAAATACTGGAGCTAGTAGACGCCTGGACAAGGATGGAACAATTGGATTACCCCGATTTGATAACTCTCAACAACTAAAGAGAATGCTCCACTTATTCAAGCCTTCACCATTTCCGAAGAGCCAACACATAACAAAGTTGAAGGAAGCCTCTATTATCAAGATGAAAGTAATGAATGCTTTATTAATTAATTAACATGCATATAAGCTTAAGGACAAAGTGAAGTGCCATTTGAATAATCATCTTAACTAACTAATTCGATGCGGGAAAAACAAGTTTTAGATTTAGACTTTTTATCAACACAACTCATGCTTGTGATGGTTAACTCTCTATATGATGGCTAGCTGTCTATATGACAGTAAAAGCTGGGTTCTAATGTAGGTGACTGCAGACTCTGTTGTTATGTTCACGTAGTGACAGAAAAGGTGACTGCAGACTCTGTTATCATGTTCACGTAGGTGACTGCAGACTCTGTCTATATGTACAGATATGGTTCTAATGTAGTTGAATCTTGCCAAAATGAATCATGAAGATTATCTTTTTAGTGACAGGAAAGGTGTTGAGTTAGGGTTCTTCCCTTGTAACCTTTTACCGTCGAAACAATAGTTTAAACAAAACTGTCATCGAGGTGTCATATCGAAGTTTGCCATGGAGCTAAGGTTGTCGGAGTTGGTGATCGAGGTAAGGCATCGAAGTGAGCTCGAACTCTATCTATCTCCTGCTTGTACTTTCATTGATATCTTTTGCCTTCGAAATAGGGCATCGAGGTTTACGTCTCATTCGCCGTCGAAACAGTTCATCGAGGTTGTGTATATCAGACAAGGCTGCTCCGAGAATATTGCTTCTGGATCTAAGTTTCCTCTGAAGTTTGATGATAACTGTTATTGGCTAAAATTGTTCACTTCGATGTAGTTATTATCGAGAGTATTGCTTTGAAGTTTTGAGCTCGAAGTTGTGCCATGGAAGCTTGATCATTGAATTTTCATTTAATGTGTCATCGAACTGCCGTCAAGTTGTTCGTCGAAGAATGGGTTGGTCACCGAAGGTGCCTTCGAAGCTGGCACCGAACTGTCATCGAGCTAGCTACTGTATCATCGAGAATAGGGGTATATCGAAGTTGCCCTGTGAAAAGGATACCGAGGTTGGAGCTCGAAGCAGCCATGTGAGCAGGATGCCGAGGATGGCTGCGAAGTGTGATCGAGGATGTCGAAGTGGATTTCTGGCCAAGAGTAAATAAAAGATATGGTTTCTCGAGATGATTGCTACTAGCAAAGAATATTGCTCCCAGGTTTCTTACTCTTCTATGATGGCTTCTCGAAGTGGTACCCTCGTCGTGATTATTCCTCGAGTTGATTGGCGGACTGCTGATCCCCTTCGATGCTTATCCAATGCGTCGGGCATTCAGGTGATTATTTTTCTTAGATTTGTCTTCCGAGATGTTGCTCCGAGATTATAGCAGCGAGATTTTTGCTGTAAAAGTTGTTGATCAAAGTAGTTGATCGATGTAAAGCTGTCGAGGTTGAGTAGACGTAGCCATCGAAGGCCGGTTTTTGAAGTTTCGAGATAGCTGGGCTGTGTGTTTGTTGAGATAGTTCGAATTGATCGAAGTATCCTCACGGAGGCTGGTTGTTATATGCTCCATTGTGGCTGGTGTAAATTGATTGTCCCGGTATGATTTTGATTTCCCAAAATTACTTTGAGAGTCTAAGATGAAGTTTGTGACTTTAACTTTTCCTCGTTGTCATTGATTTGTGGTAGGCTTTGTGAGCTTGTTGGTTATGTCGAGTTGAGGTAGTGGGGAATTTGCTGTCGAAGTTGCTTCGAAGAAGGTGAAGCTGTGTAACCACCGAGGAGAGAATGGGAAGCGATCGAGCTTTACCGAGGAGATTATTGGCATTGCAGCAAAAGGATGAACTGATATGCTGCGTCCACTTTATTGTGGCTCTGCTTCTTTTTGCTACCTCGAGCCGGATTTTGGTGTAATGGCATCGAAAATGGGGAATCATTGTTACTCTGAGAACATCACCAACTGTGATAGGTGACCCAACCATGCTTTCCTTTGCTGAGATGATTTAATGCATTGTGTTGCTGCATTCAATTTGAACTTCGATCCACGGCGTGACCATTCTGTTACAGTTGTTGCAAGCGGCATATGCCTGAATCGACTCTGACCAAGGTAGATTAGATGGCAGCTTATTCTTATGTCGAGATCGTGTTTCGAGATTGTTTGACAACCTTCTTCATTTCCCAATCGGGGCAGGTTTAATGTTCAGGAAATCATCCACTGCTGCAATTGACAAATCAATTGAATTGAAAAATTAGGATATCCAACAATTTGTATGAACTGCTGATGTAACTAAGTGATTTTGCTGGTAAATAATTGAAGATAAGCTGAACTGAGTTAAATGATTTGAAAACCAGAAAATCATGTGAATCCCTAAATCATACTAGGTTTTAGCGTTTTTGTAAAAAAGCTCCAATGGGTCTATGAAAAATGGTCTATTGATTGTAAATACATAGATTTGAGATTCGCTGGACTCTAGTTCCTGAAAAGGAAAATTAGATTTTGTATGAACACAAGAGCCCTGGCTTATAAGAGATTCTTCTTAAAGGTTTCTAGATATAAAACAACAACCAAAATAAAAGAGAGATAGGAAAGGGATTTATTCTGATTGTTGATGGTGTTTTTTCTTTGCTGAAGATTTTGAAATCTGTTACTGTTCTTTCTTTCTCAACCGGACTTCAGCTGTAGTTGTCGTTTGCAAGTTGCTTATGTGACAAAAATGCCCCCAAATACTTAAAATAACCATATCTGCTCCTGAATTCGCCGGGTTTACCATAGAACTCGCTGGATTTGCTGCAGGAACTAGTAGATCTTCATTTTTGGACCTCCAAAGCACAGGCAAACCCTAAGTTGTTTTAATCATCCATGTTTCTAGCGCCAAACTGTACGAGTGTAAAATCTGCATATAGACTCCATACTCAACAGCCATTCGATATTTGAATCACAAGTATGAACCCTAATCAAATAATCAAGGTACAAATGTAAGGTACAAGATACTAAGTGCGATGGATGCAACCTATATCATAAATTTCTTACTTTCTTCGTGTTTAGATACATAAATCTCCATTAGAGGAGAGCTCTAGATCTAGATCTAGTTTTTGGGAAGAAGATGAGTAGAGGAAAAGGAGGTAGAGAGAGAAAGTCCAAAGAAGGATCCCTCTCTCCTAAGAGATATTTTCTTTATATAGAGAAAATTTACATGATATTTACACAAGTGCCATTATCTTAGCTACCAAGTAAAGAAGGTCTTCGGAGCGCCTCGTCTTCTTTTAGGTAGCGAGTGTATGTCGGTTTATCTCTTTGGCCTACTTATTCCTCGGGCTCGATCTTCATTTCGGAGAGGCTTTGGTCTCGAACTAGGTAGCTACTTCGGAGGGATTGGTGGACCGAGGCGGCATCTTCGGATGGTGGTCCATGGTTTGTAGTCTGTCTTCGACTCTCTTCGCGTTCATGATGTGTTGTCCTGCTCTTCTTCTTGGATGATGACACGTGGCTCGTCCGAATTATCCCCCCACAAACTTACTAGAAGTAGAAGTCGTCGTTCAAGCATTAACTCATCCGCCATCAAAAGAAACCAACCTCGGCCAAGAGAAAGGTACTTTGCTTATTCTTCCACCCATACAACAGGAGATTATCCGTTACAGATCTTTCGAAGGAAAGAAGAAAGAAGGGACCATAAAAGCCACCGACATCACTACCAACGCCTCTATGGAAACCCGAAAGCTGCCAAGGATTCCTTGTTTCAAGAGCTTTCGTAAGGAAGCAAAAATGATCTTGCTACTTCAACAGCGAAGTCATGTACACACCCACAGAAACCCTCGGAGGAGCAACATGCATCAGGATTCATATCATCACAGAATCCTCCTGTAGATGGTGAAAAAATGAGAGAGGGACAAGATTGTCAAAACACTCTCGAAACCATGCCTTATTGAAGGCAATCGCCTATTCAGGCTCATCTCTATAGCTCGGAGTGCAACCCATTCCATGAGACAAATAAACTCTCTGTGAGCTCTCTCTTATAACTCCGGTGGAGAGGGTAATATCATAGCGCAGTACTAACGATCTCACCAACATATTAAACCCATCGATCAGCTCAGAGCCAGACCTCGCTTGATGGTACACGGTGAAAGATCAATAGAGACGTATCCTCATGGATTTCCTCTTAAAATACGACTCAGTACACGAGTCTTGGTGCAAACCTCAGAAATATCGAAGCTCCAGGCCGGTCCAGAGCTCTCTGAGAAGCATACACCAGCCTAAACAGGCCTAAGCGGACCTAATCCCAAATTCAAGATGGTCTAGCGTACCATGGATAAGCATGCCATGACTTCAAAACAGGGTTGTAGCGTAAGCACGCACACCACGACTAAGGCACAGGATGCCGCAAAGCTAAGCTTGGCCAGATGCCAAAGCCATGGCGCCATATTCATGGCGCCACAAGATTGCGCCTTGGCCAAGAGGCCATGGCGCCATATTCATGGCGCCACAAGATTA
>JAJJMA010346694.1:0-17390 GCA_023529015.1 Papaver nudicaule
GCATAGAGTTGACATTGCTTACACCGCATGGCGTATTCTGCAGCGTCATCGTTCATCCAAGGCTAGTAGTAACCCCGCATTCTTACTTTTAGGGCCAGTGCCCGCTGACCACTGTGATTTCCGCAATCTCCCTCATGAATTTCCTTTAACAGCTTCTTTCCTTCTTCCCTTGACACACACCGCAATAATGGACTGGAAAATGATCTTATGTATAATACTCTGTCTCTTAACTCATAGTTCGCCGATCTACTTATGACTTTGTGCGCTAGAACTTTATTTCCCGGGGTTGTAAGATGTTCTAAGTAATACCTGATAGGAGTCTGCAAGTCCGTCTCTGCTGATTCTTCAGCGTTTACAGCTAAAGCTTCTCTGTGTCCTCTTTTTTCTATTGATGATATTTTAACAGGTTCAATTGCAATAGAAGGCACTTCTGGGTCCGCCATCATAGAAGAGATGAACGCCAAAGCGTCGGCGTGCCTATTGTCTTTTCTGCATATGTGTCTAAACTCTATACCGCTGATCTTTTCAGCGTATTCTCTGGCCGGGCTGAGGTATTTCTGTAGTGAACTGTCATGTGCTTCATATCTCCCTAAGATTTGCCGAATGACCAACTAAGAATCACTGGTTAAACGGATGTTACTGATGTCCATCTCGACAATAAGTCTCCTAGCGTGTATGACAGCTTCGTACTCTGCTTCATTGTTAGTAGCTGGAAATTCTAGTCTCAGTGACTGAACTATTCTTGATCCTTTTGGTGAGATAAAAACTATACCAATTCCTTTGCCCTCTATGTTAGCTGAACCGTCTACATATACCTCCCATTGATTTGGGTCTCTTTTTAGCAGCTCTGGTACTCCTTCGCCTGGATCCTCTTCCATGAATGGAATATTATCAACCTCCTCCTCTTCTTCTTCAATTGGGAAGTCTGCCAAAAAGTCGGCGATAACTTGCGATCGTTGCGCCGTTTTAATCTCATACTTGACGCCAAACTGATCTATCTGAGCATTCCACTTTGCAATACGCCCTGCTCTTTGTAAACTATGCAAAATGGTCTCGATGGGAGTCTTGGTTAAGACGGTAATAGGATGAGCATGGAAGTATGGACGTAGTCTGCTTGTGGCAAAGACTAAAGCCAAAATCAATTGCTCTATCTTTGTATAATTTTTCTTAGCGGGTTTTAGAGTTCGACTAATGTAATAGATCATCGTCTCTCCTCCTTTTGTCCGCACAAGCACTGCGCTAATTGTTGATGACGTGGCAGCAAGATAAACTCGTAATTCTTCCCCATGCTCCGGCGGCTGTATGGCTGGAAGAGTAGCTAAATACTTTTTGATCCCTTGGAAAGCAACTTCATGATCGTCCGTCCAATTAAACTTTTCTCCTTTCTTCAGCATTTGGAAAAATAAATTGCACTTGTCGGAGAACCGCAATATGAACCTATTAAGAGACGCCAATATGCCGTTTAAGCGCTGGACATCTTTCAAGGTTACCGGCGAGGGCATATCCATAATAGCTTTAATTTTTGCTTGATCTGCCTCTACACTACTTTTTGTGACAACATACCCCAAAAATTTCCCAGAGGTGACTCCGAACACGCATTTTACAGGGTTAATTTTCAACTTAGTTATCCGCATGTGATCAAATATTTCTTTTTTAAGTCTTGTACATGATTTTTCTTTTCTTTACTTTTGACCAACATATCATCAACGCATACCTCCATGGTTTTTCCTATCCACTTCTCAAACGTATCCTGAGCCATCTTTTGATATGTAGCACCAGCATTCTTGAGTCCAAAGGGCATCCTTGTATAGCAAAATAATCCTTTAGTAGAAAAGAACGCCGTGTGCCGCTGATCTTCTTCTGCTAGCGGTATCTGATTATACCCAGAGTATCCATCCATAAAAGATAACAATTCTTGCTCGGAAGTAGCGTCAACGGTTTGATCTATGCTTGGGAATGGAAAGCTGTTCTTTGGACATGCTCTATTCAAGTCGCTGAAGTCAATGCAGATTCTTACGCCTTTAGTCTTCTTGGGTACCACCACCATATTGGTTATCCACTCAGGATATTGCACGGGTTTAATGATGTCAGATGCTCTCATCTTATCAATTTTTGCTTCGACTGCCTCTTTATAGACTGACGCCAATTTCCTTATACGCTGTTTGAATGGCCTGATTTTCGGGTCAATATCCAACCTATGACATGCAATTTCAGGATCAATGCCTGGCATTTCATTCATTCCCCAAGCAAAGACATCCACGTATTCTTTTAATAGAACTTCCAACTGCAAGGATTCTTCTTCACTCAACAAAGTACCAATCTTTACTATTTTAGGAATGTCCCCTTCGCCTATGTTGATATATTTTGTTGGTTCTACCGCTGTGAAATGTAATTCTGGCTCTCCCATTGGCGAAGGTTCCTTTAATTGCTATAAGTATGCCACTGCAGATTTTGTTGAAGAGTCGCCTTCTTCCAAAGAATGAATATACTTTTTTGGGTCGGCGACTACCTCATTAATTTCTCTAGCCTTTACCAATTCCTTGACCTTCTTCTTTTTCTCATTCAATCTCGCCTTTCTGGTTTCGCGCATATTGACTTCCACTTCATTGCAAGCCTTGGCCGTAGATGGATCTCCAATATACTCGGCGACCCCTTGTGGAGTTGGAAATCTCAACCACTGATGATAAGTCGAAGGTACTCCCTTGATGATGTGTAACCACAGTCTTCCAAGAATTGCTGCATACGGCGAATCGACATCCACGACACAAAAGGTAGTATCCATTATCAGGGTTTCACAAGTTACCACTTTTAGCGTCACCTCCCCTTTGGGCTTGGAGGCTATTCCATTAAATCCATAAATACTATATGTAGATGGGATGAGCGGCTCGACTGGTTTTTCTTTAGAGTCCATAGCTTGATAGGCTGAATTAAAAAGGATGTCCACAGAATTCCCTGGATCGATAAGTACCCTTGGAACTTTAAACTCACCCATTTGAATAGTTAATACAAGTGGATCCAAGTGATCCCTTCCATCCGCTGGTACTTCTACCGCCGAAAAACTAACTGGCTTCTTCATCCATTCCAACAATGGACTTTTCTTGACGGCGACACTGAAAATTTCCTTACCACTCTTATCCCGCTTATGTATCCTTGACAGAACGTTATTATGGAATTCATCCCTGCTGATCGTGGAATGCACTATGGAAAAGCAATTTAACTCTTTAAGATCCCTTTTTACTTCAACTTTAAAGACCTCAGGTTTAGGAGGTAAACTCTGGATTGGTTGAACTGCCATTGGCGCTGCTGGGGGTAACTCCGGGAAATCTTGAATTTTTCCCATACGAATGAATCTATGCACTTCTCGCTGAACTCCGGTGCAATTCTCAGTTGAGTGGCCGTGAAATTGATGATATTGACAATATTGACTAGTGTTTGAAATAGGATGCATAGGATTTCCTCTGTTAAAAGGATAATGAATCTCATTTCTTGACGCCGAACTTTCTATTTGTCCCCATGCATCAGTGTATGTAACACAAAGCTTAGGTAATGTAGCATCTTGAAAATCTGGGTATCCTGGTCTTCTGTCGCCGAACCTACGATTATCGTTATTGAACCTTCTATCTCCATTGCCTGACCGCCGGTTGTCGTATCCTCCTCTATTGTCGCCATAGTTTCTTCTATCATTATTGGCGTACCTTCCTCTATTATCATATCTTCCTCTATTGTCTTGGCCGTCTCTTCCCTCGTAACTATCTCTTTTGCCTTGATTCCACTGTTGGCCGCTACTCTGCTGATGCTGCTCTTGCTCTTGTGGTTTTTGTGGGACAATTGATGTTGAACTGGGACCCGCTAACAATGCTTCTAGCTTCTTTTGCTCCATTTTGATCCATTCCTTTCGCATTTCTTCCTGCTCAGCCGGCGAAAAATTGTTTATTGAGTTGATGTGCCTTGCTTCTTTTTTTCCTTTTGACGAGCTTCTTCTTCTTGCATTTCTTCGTAAGACAACCATTCATTTTGTTTGGCTCTCATTTCGTTCATATCTTTGGGTGGAGTCCAATATAAAGCCTGGAACATTGGATCATTTGTCTCCATTGAACTAGTAAATGCCCGCATCTTCTGTTTATCAGAAACCGCCGTTCCTACCTCGCTACATAATTTTCTTCACCTCATGATATGGCTTCTGCAAGTCTCCAGAGGTCTCTTCTTGATGTTAAACAACTTTTCTACTCCTGGACGAACTCTATTATTCTGGATATAAGTCGCTATGAATATTTTCATAATTGATTTTGCCTCCAAACCGTCAAACCATGATAATGCTTCGTCTTTAAGGGAACCTGGAAATGACATGCACATGATTGGATCTGAGCCAGTCCATGCTGTTAAGTCTCTCCTATATCACTTAATATGCTGAGGTGGGTCTCCCGATCCGTCAAAGATTGATGTGAAAGTTGGCATAGAGAATCTCTTGGATACATGCCCATAAGTAACCTGGTCTACAAATGGCGTCTTTTTAGCTTCAAAGATAGCCTTCTTTAACTTATCGTCCTTTGGTGCCTCTGTTACCTCTGCTAGCTGCTTTTTCATGCGGCGTAACTCTCTTGACACGTACTCGTTCATTCCGCTCACCTTATCCGAGTCGGCGAAACTTTCTTCCTCCAGTTTAGGCTTTTCAGCTTTCTTACTCCCTTCTTCCTTTTTTGCTACAGATGCCGCAACATCCGCCTTCTTCGATTTACTCCTTTCAGTATTACGAGTTGTGTATGTTGAACGACTTCTGCTACGATTTTCCATAAATATTTTATTTTTCTCTGCTAGTTGGCGATGACTTTGCAGAATAAGTTCCATTTGAGCTTGCATTTGTAACTGCATCTGGGCTTGATTTATAGTACTTTGTTCGAAAAATTTCTTCAATATTTCTTCTGTAGTATTAGTGGAGCCGTCTTTACCTTCTGAAATTGCTATCGGCGCTGTCTTTGATGTTCCAGCAATTGCCGCCATTGCACTATTACCTTCCGCATCCTTTGAGGTGTTCCCCTTTACCCTTTGACCTTTGCCGCCTGCCTTTGAAACTAATCCATTGGTGTTGGGGCTGCCGCCTATTGCTCTTGATAGCCCCTCTACTGCGTGAGAAGTATCACCGACGGCTGCTGCTTCTTTATTGGTATCGCCATCCACAGCTTTACCCTTTCTTTGGATAACATCCTCTGTCTCGTCTTCTTCCTCTGGTATCCCGTATAAATGAGTTACATCCTCTACTATTACATTATCTTGGACTGCTGATTGTTGCTGAGGTACCGCTGACTGTAAAACTGTTAATTGTTGTTGTTCTACCGCTGGTTGTGTAACCGCTGGCTGATGTTGTTGTGCCGCTGACTGTGGGACTGCTGGCTGTCGACATGGAGTGTCGTTCAGGAAAAAGTCATGTGCGAAATCTAATGGCGGCACCACTGTACTCCTGAGGTTACGTCTATTGGGAAAGACCAACGGCTGAGCTGAAATGGGAAACTTGGGAGATTTGCTTGTTGACGCCGTACTTCCTTTTCGTCTGGACGCCATTTTGGTTCCCCTGTGTAGAAAACAACAAAGCACTTCCTGATAGTATTAAGCTAGTTTGTATTGTTAGCAAATGCCAAGCTTGTTAGTGGAGGTGGTTGAGAACACAGATAAGAAACATACAAAAAAGTGCAGACCTAGTTGTACTATTGACAGAGGATGACCTAATCTTGCCGGCAGTTACCCTAAATTTTGAAAACCCATGGAATCTAAAAAAAAAAAACACCAAGGTTTGCAATCTTCTCCTAGTGTTTGGATCAAAATTTGTACGACACCAAGTTTATACTAATGATTTTCAAAATGCCTCTAAAAACACCAAAGTCTGCAATCAAAGATAACGTAGCTATAAAAGTAAATTTTTTGACATCAAACCCTTTCCATACACCATGCAATATCCTCTAAACCTAAAAAAAAAAGGTATTAAGACAACTTTTCGTGAAGAGTAAACTCTACAACCACCCTATACCTTACCAAGTAAGGGAGACCAGTGCTAAACGTAACTACCAATATACTGAAAAACTATAAAAACATACCTTCAATAGGAAACCTTTCATGACTCTGGAACCACTGAGATGTGTTTGAAGTTACTAAAAGGGGAAGGTTTGACAATTTCAAAAGATAATCTGCTTGGGACATACCACAAATATCACTTTTATGACAGAAAAAGACTTAAAACCACACTTTGACAGTTAAGAGCGTTATTAGAAGTAAGAGGTAGCCTAAGTTTTAGTAAATCAAGAAGATTTTTTTTGGAAAAAACAGGTTCAGTCCTTATCTAGATTCCAGGTAAAGGGTATTGGAACCACCTTTGTCCTGAGCAACTAGCCTTGAAAAAGAGTCGGCCAACTTGTTCAGTGGAACTTGGCTTTCCACAGAACTACCGCAAGCGGAATCCTGAGGCAGGTTGTCTAGGGAAAGAAGTTGAAGGAGCATACTGGCGACATCATTAACAGATGAATGAGAGGGTTGCTCATCTTTACTACTTCGGCGGATAGGAGAGCACACTTGGTTATCAGAATTGTTAGCGTCTTCCACAACAATCTCAGCGGTAGTATGCTCTGCATTAACAGACTCTGGAACAGTGACACTGGGAGTCTTGAAACCTTCCTTAACCACTTCATTGGAATCATTTTGGTTCATCACTCTAGAAGATTGATTCTCAACAGTAGAGTCGCCGGTAACAGTAGGCTTAGCGGATTCATCTTCTTTCTTAGACGGTTTTGTGGGCGCGCCTTTTTTCTTTGAGTTTGCTGTTTTTTCCTTGTTCTGGAAAGCACTGCTATTTTTCTTAGCGGTGGAAGATACTTTAGGATCGACGCGTTTGACAGGTTCAGCAAGCGTCAAGCCGGGAAGACTTTTCAGTTGATTTTTTAGCTGAGCAAGAGTGTCTTGCTGCTTATCCTGCTTGCTTTTCTTTGGAGGCGGCTAAAGAAAGAAAAAGTTGTCGTCATCAGTTCCGCCAACAAACAGAGGCAAATATATACATATATTTTAAGATTTAATTAAGGTGTTTGTTACCTGAACTTCGCTTCCATCTTTTGCCTTTCTTTTTTGGCTCTTGGTTCCCTTGGCGTCTCCCTTAGAAGTCTTTCTGACGTCTTTCTTTCGAAACTCAGGCTTCTTAATCCAGTGACCAGTGTCGCCGAAAACGAATTTACCATCTTCTTTGATATATTGATCCTCCTCAGTCCAACGGACTTTCCAGAAATCAATTTTAGCAAAGTCAGAATGCTCAGGAAGGAAGTCTTTTAGGGCAACGGTCCTATTTTCATCCTCCCAACCTTTAAGCCAGGGACCTTCAACCTTGTAAGGAAGATCATTCCAGTGGTTCTCAGTCTTGGTGCGTACAATAGGTTTGGCGGCAGTTGAGGAGTCTTTGTCAACGTCTCTCAAAAACCTTTTATCGCCATCAAAAGCTTTCTTGGATACAATGCGATAAGCCCAAGATTCACCCGCCCTGTCGCAGATTTTGACTTCATATTGAGCTTTGAAGTTCTCAATGTTATACAACTCTGGATCACTAAATTCTGGATTCTGGGTAACTTTTGAATAATTGGTGGTGCCCTTTCGGCAGGCAATCCACTCGTACATTATACGAATGGAGTTAGAAGTAAGCTGAGCAGGGCTCTTGTCAACATAGACCAGCATCTCAAGAAGAATAGGATCGGCATGATTGTACAACGAAAATTGGTAGCCGGCTTTGAGTTGACCAAGGGAAATGATGAGATTGTTTTCATCCTGACCTTCTTGGCGGATGTGATCGAGGAGCAGCGGTTCTCTGGAGGATGTGATGCCGTCAAGAGGCGAGATCTTGGGCGTCTTATTCAACATGATGCTTTATACAATACTTGTCCCAATCACCCCAGGAACATTTCTTCTTAGCCTATTTTGGGGACGGCGACTGTGAAGATTCTTCGTGATCAGACTCTTGTGTGTGGGTCGACGATTCGGGTTCATAGGTAGTGTCTGATGCCATAGAGAAATGAAGAGGATCGGAGAAAGGGAAGAGTTTCCGGAGAAGAAGTTGCGCAGAAAAGGAAAATCACCGGAGAGGCAAGAAAATAACGAAAATAAGAAAAGTAGGGGAAACCAAGAAGAAGAGATGGCAAGGAAGCAAGTTTGGGTGGTGGAAATCAAGGAAAAGAAGGAAATGGAGGCTGGATCAGGTGGCCAGACGGCGGCGCGGCGGCAGTTAGGGTTTAAGGAGCAGAGCTCTGAAGAAAGAGAAAAGAATAAAGGGTTTGGAAGAAGAAATTGTGTTGACTGAAGAAAAATAGATATTTATAGGGAGGAGACATCAACCGGCTGGGCAAGTTATCAGGTCAAAAAGTACTCCCGAGATTCGCGGCATGCAGTTAGACGTGGAGAGAATCAAGCAACATGGAATAGTGCAAATGGTGCGCTGGCATTTTCAGCGGATTAGATTTTCATCTTCAGCGACTAAAGATCTTGAAGATGAAAGAGGCAAAATGTAAGTGTAGAAAATTCCCTTACCTATCAAGGACACGAAAGAAGTGACGCCGTATAGAAATGCTACCTCTGAGGTGTGGAATATCAGTAGTGGTATCACTCAGCGGATTGACTAGAAGAAGAGATAGGCGTCTAACCGTAGGAAGTCACATCAGCGGATCCTACGAGAGGAACGGGAAAACATACTAGACAGAGTGGTAAGGGGCACGTCACCGACAAAAGCTGAGAATGTAGTTGAGCATTTAATGAAGGTCAGAACGGTAGGATTGTCAGAGTGGACTCGTTGACTGAAGATATTTATAGGGATGAGACATCAACCGGCTGGGCAAGTTACCAGGTCAAAAAGTACTACCGAGATTCGCGACATGCAGTTAGACGTGGAGAGAATCTAACAACATGGAATAGTGGCAATGGTGCGCTGGCATTTTCAGCAGAATTAGATTTTCATCTTCGGCGACTAAAGATCTTGAAGATGAAAGAGGCAAAATGTAAGTGTAGAAAATGCCCTTACCTATCAAAGACACGATAGAAGTGACGCCGTATAGAAATGCTACCTCCGAGGTGTGGAATATCAGTAGTGGTATCACTCGGCGGATTGACTAGAAGAAGAGATAGGCGTCTAACTGTAGGAAGTCACATCAGCGGATCATACGAGAGGAACGAGAAAGCACACTAGACAGAGCGGTAAGGGGCACGTCACCGACAAAAGCTGAGAATGTAGTTGAGCATTTAATGAAGGTCAGAACGGTAGGATTGTCAGAGTAAGTGGACTCGTTGACTGAGTGGGAGATGAGTCATTGGTCTTATCCAATTCAAGGTTAGGGACGATGAAGTAGCTTAGGAGGACGACGATATTAAATTTGGCAAGCGAAGACAAGTGTTGTCAGAGTCATATTTGTTGTATTAGCTGTAATCCAATATATGTAAGCGCCTATATAAGGCCATGTATCTCAACCGAGAAAGGGGTTGAAAAAGTGAACTCTAGGGTTGATCTATAGAGATATAAAGAAATCCATTCTTACTCTCCATAGCTCAAAGACTAGTGAAGAACTTGATTTTGTAGAGAGATTATCGTTGTCAAGGTGAGAGTTAATACAAGACTTGAGTTAATAATACATATACTTTGGAAGGATTTTGCTTTGCTTGTTAATAGCTTTCGTTACATGATTTATTCTATTGACTATGTCTTCAGTTTCTGTCTAAGTACCTCTAAACTCCTTAATATCTGCTTTACTCTTAAGAACTTGTGTTATGGTGTGTCTCAAATAGTTAAGTATGGGTGTATTGGTAAAATCTCACCTATGGGGATTTTACCAATTACACTGGCGACCTTTTTACGTTTGTTGAAAAAATGGGCAAATCGACTGGGGAGAATCACAAGATACGGCCTTCACAAACTGAGAAGATGTCTAGCCCACCCGCAGGTTCTAAGACCATCGATAAGTAATACATGCCTTCACCTTATACCGCATCAACAAGTACGACAATCAGCGTCGTTTTAGTGCAAGACAAAGGGAACCAAATCTATCGCATGTCTACTACGTTAGCAGAGTCTTAAAAGAAGTCGAGACAAGGTAACCTCGAGTGGAGCAAGTTTGTCTGGCTTTAATATACGCAACACGGAAGCTACCTATTGGCTCGTACAACCATAGTCATAGCCGCAGGAAATCCAATCGCATACCTCGCATCCAAACCAACACTCTCAGGGAGAACTACGCGTTGGCTCCTGCAACTATCTGAGTTTGATCTACGCTACCAAAGACCCAGAGGAGTACGAGGACAAGCAATTTCCAACCTATTAGCAGCCCTCCCAGGAGATGATGAAACTGACATACATGAGGAGATACCAGGTGAGATCGTCGAAGTAGATAAAGACGAACCATGTGATATGTATTTCAACGGGTCTTCATACAGAACTCACGACAGAGTTGACATCGTGTTCGAATCACCACGAAAGGAACTTCTCTCTTACGCATTCAAATTAGATTTTAAGTGCAGCAATAGTTTCGCTGAATATATCCTATGATTAAAACTGCAAAGGAAATGAACGTCGAGCAACTTTTCATAAGAGGGGATTCGAAGCTAGTTACCAACCAAATGAACGGTGAATCTAAAGTAAGAGAAGAACGCTTGGCACCCTACCGTACGGAAGCACATCGGCAGATCCTGAAACTAGGAAATGTTTTGGTTAAACACACCGGGAGGCAGGAGAATCGCCACGCGGATGCCCTCGCAACGCTCGTAGACAAGATACACTTGAAAGGCGCAGACGAAGGCTCGATAACACTCAAACGACGTGTTGTGCTTAGTACCCACACACAAGATGAGCGATCAGATGAAGAAAGTGACTAACGCAGAGTATTCATAGAAGATTTGAACAGGGACAACGCGAGTAGGGTCACACCCTTCAAAGAGCTACGAATGTTCGTCCTAATCGATGGAGCTTTATACCACATGACAGCGGGAGCAGCGTTGGCAAGATGCGTAGGAAAGAAGGAAGCAAAATAAAGACTTGGTTTCTATTGGCCCAAATTGGCAAAACATGCGACAAGGACACAAAACGAATGGTACGACTGCCGAGCGACACCACAACCAGCTGAAGTCTATGTAACTAATGAAGAGGATTGGCGCCATCCTTATATTAACTTCCTCAGAAATGGACAGTTGCCTCCTACAAAGAAAGAGAACATTAACGTTACAAGGAAAGCGGAAAAAATTCTTCCTCGAAGAAGGGATACTATACCGAAGAATCTTTGACAATAGCGCATTAATATGCCTAAGTAAGGAAGAAGCGACCCTTTTCATGACGGAAACTATTCTTACAACTACACAATGGTGGATTCTACTGGCCTACCATGAAAGAGGATACAACGGAGCATGTGCAACGATGCAAAGCCTGCCAGATACATGGAGCGCAACTAAGAGCATCGCACGTAGAACTCCACATCATAGGGTCACCCTGACCCTTCCACAGCTGGGGACTCGATCTCATAGGACGAATCTCGCCTAATTCGTCAAAACGATACAAATACATAATCACCGCGACAGAATACTCTACCAAATGGGTGGACGCAATCCCGCTACTCAACTACAAAGGAAAGACGGTAGCCACCTTCATTAAAGAATACATCATTTGCCGTTTCGGCACACCCATGATTATACGATCCGACAATGGGTCGTCGTTTATCAACCAAGACGTCAGGAGACTACTCGCGGAATACATAATCAAACAGCATGCCTCGACACGATATTACCGGGCAAGCCAGGGCTATCAACAATGTCATGTTGCGAATAATCAGTAAGACGGTAAGACGGTCCACGATAACCACCGCTCATGGCATGAAAAACTACTGTTAGCTCTGTCGGCGTATCTCCACAGGAGCATCACCCTACTTGTTAGTCTATGGGGAGGATGCTATCTTGCTGGCAGAAATCGTTGTCCCCTTGGCAAGAGTAGTCATGGAAAGCCACACAACCCCCAACGACGTTAGCAGAATCGCTCACCTAGACACCCTAGCAGAAAGTGGAGCGAAGGCATAATGGTTTGCGGAAGCCTACCGAGAACGGGTCGCGAAACACTACAACAAGAGAGTCGTACCAAGAATCTTTAAAGTAGGGGATATGGTGTTGAAAATATGCACGCATGTCCAGAGGAACGCCAACACAGGAAAGTTTACCGCCAATTGGGAGGGACCGTTCCTCATCCGGAAGGCTATGGAAAGTGGCTACTACAAACTGAGAAGAATGAACGGCAAAATGGTAAGGGCGCCAATCAACGGTAAATGGATAAAATTGTATTACGCCTAAAAGCACCCTTTTCTTTGAAAACTATCTATTTCCTTTGAAAATTACTCCCTTTGTATATATGGGGGGGGTAGCCTGAATAACAATTAAACGATTCTTTCAAAAACACACAAGATCAAGAAAACACTTTTATATTTTCCGGTCCCAACAACTCCTCAGCGGGTGAGGGAAACGACACTGGAATCGGTCTCGCCCTACTGCGGGATCCAACGAGAAACAACAACCAGATAGACATTTCTGGTCCCAACATCTCCTCAACGAGTGAGGGAAACGGCGCCAAGATCGGTCTTGCCCCACTGTGGGAACCAGCGAAAAATGACTTGGTATAGATATACCGGTCCCAACAACTCAGTCGGGTGATGGAAGCAGTGCATGGATTAGCCTCGCCCCACTGCGGGAACCAGCGAGAAACTACCTGGTAGGGACACCCATAGCTGGTCTCAACAACTCTATACAAGTGAGGGAAATAGTCATCTTCGATCCCAACAACTCTATACGGGTGAGGGCAACGATCAAAGAAATCGGAAACACAAAAAAAATAATAAATAAAAAAAATGTACTGCTCGGGGCTTTGGTCTTGGTGTGCTTTCTTTTACCACTTTAGGGGAGTTGGGCAGTGACACGGTGGAGTTTCTGAAGAGATTGCGCAATTATATGGCTAGCCATGATGCAAATGTCATAGTAGGGGATTTTCTTTTCCATAAGATTGGAGTTGTTGTTCAAAAAGGTATTGGAGCTCAGCTTGTTGCTAGGCTTCCATCTAATTCTTGTAATACTGTTGACTCTGATTCTGAATAATCAATAAAATCCCTTTATCTAAAAAAAAAAGAAAAAAAAGGGAATGACAAAACACAACAACGATCAAACAAGAAAGGGAAATGATCATCTCTGGGCCCAACAACTCTACATGGTTGAGGGCGACGGTCAGATAAAAAGCGAAAATTAACACCAAAGAAAAGCAAGGCATAGCAATGATTGATCGAAACTCAACAACCTAGCCGAATAAAGGAAATAATCATCTCTGATACAAACAACAACTCACAGATGGAGGCAATCACCAAAACCAAAACACAAATCTATAATAGCGACCACACAGAACCCAGCAAATCAAGCAAGGAGAACGAAGCTACCAGCGGACCATCCGATTACCAAGTAACTAATATTCTCGACCCCAACTAACCAGTTGGGAAAAACGACTAGTCAAACTACAGCTTGCAGAAGGATCAGCTTACAACATGCAACAATTAGTAGAACTGAACAACCATGCATCCATATATTTAAAGAAGAAAGAGCGACAAGCGGAATAAAAACCGCAATATCCAAACAGAAGATAAAAGTCGCATCAACAAAGCAACCTAGATAATCCTCGAACAAAACAAAAACAAAATACAAATAAACTAAACAAATTGCGCCCTATGCGCCCCTTAGCCGCTTTTTCTCCTCCAGCTCCTCACGGGTCCGACGAACTGCATCAACCGCTTGATTGTACACCAGCTTCACGACAGCTGCCTGAGTCTGGAGAGCGACATGATCCTAACGCTTAGCCTCAATTTCCTCCTTAAAACGCAAAATATGCTTTTCCAGCATAGCAATCTCGAAAGGAAGACGACAAGTCTGGTTGCAATGCTCCCTCACATCCGCGAGCTCATCAGCCAACCAAACCACGTTAAATTCAAAGGCAATAGCGGAGCGCACATTTTCCTCCCACTCGTCAAAAAATCTAGACATGAGGAGGGTTCTCCTTTATAAATATCAAACCTCTAGCAGTACGAACATGACCCTCTGTAGCAATAATGAGGAGGTTGCTCGAAAGAGTACCGACAAGCGGGTTGACAATCTCAACCGAGTGACCATAGTTCTCCACAATTTCCTTGTAACCAACAGCAAGATCCTCACGCACCCAGAAATTGTACACCTTCACAAACCTCGCACCCTCGCCATAATAACAAGGTTTCAGAAAAGATTTCGAAATATTCAAAAGTTCATCAGAACACTCGACGAACCGATCGCCGTCAGAACCACCCTCCTGCGAGGTGACATCATTAATAAGAGCGGATCTATCAACCTTCAGTCGTTTTGAACCACCATCGCCAACGGAGCGATCACGCCTCTCATGAGATTTGTTGCTCTTTCCCACATCAACGTCCTGTGAAATTCAACACAAGCGATGAATTTTCTTGTTTTTTTTAGAAAAAAAGAGGGGAGGAAGGTGATCAAAACTCGAACATACCTGGTCAGGCGGATTAACACTGTCACGACTTGAAGATGAATCTGAACTATTCTCGCCACTCTCGTCGCCTAAGCAGTAGAGAAGAAAATAAGTATAAACTGAGAGCAATTACAGAATATTGGAACAAAAAGAACACATATGCAAAAATCTGAGAGTCGCTATATTTGCTAGGGACTCAGGGTTTTTCATAACGCGTGATGACCACAAAGAGAAGCACTTATCATCTTTTACCCACGACTGCATATAAATTTTCGAGTCCACTAAAGTATAGTCGCCGCGATGAATAGCTAGGCAGGGAGTATCCACCAGCAGGTGCATTCTACGAGGAACCACCTCCTCAGCGAGGAACCAAGAAGGATCGGCATCGGTCGTGTCTTCAACATCGCTCGACAACGAACGAAGCAGGGCGATATCGGTTGGAAAAACATCTTTCCCCTCCACATCCTTAGAGGGATGCAGTCGAGACTGTAGTTGATTGATTTGATTGAATTGAGCAATGTAATATAGTCCGCCTGCCTATGGAGGCAGCCTCTTCTTCAGAATCAGAACTTTCGGGGTCTATGATATAAGAAGGCGACGAAAAGAAGAATATAAAAAAAATGGAAGTTCTAATAGCAGCGAGAAGAAGAATGGTAAAACAAAAAAGGGTAAAATCTCTATTTATAGGTGGGGGACCGCCAGCGGTTGAAGTCAAGAGGGCGTGACAAGGTTGAAACAACCGCACGAACAACCAATGAGGAGCCACCTACATGGGAAAGGAGTTCACGTGCCACGAGCAAGCGATTACAAGGTCACAGTAATGGATAGAAAGTTACAAGTCAGGGTATCAAGGTGACCATTTGACTACTTGCCTCTGACTCCCAGTCAAACGGTCTAGGGACTAATGTTGATACCCAAAATTGAATAAGCCCATTTGCAAGCCTTAAGCCCAGGAAATATTAGCAGAAGGAAGCCCAGAAAGCTGTAAGAGGGACTAAACTGCGATTTCAGAGGAGTTGGAGGCAGTTACCAAGGACTTGAAAGGTATTTTAAAAGATAAAAGGGTGAAGTTGTAAATAAAAGGGGATGAAAGGACACTTGTCAGGATTTTGGAGGAAGGGAAGTAGTACTTGGAGAGGATCTAGGAAATTGTACATGGTTTTTGGGCTCTGATCCCGAGTCTTTGGAATTGGATCTCCTCAATCTTACCCTATCAACACTATACAAGTCGGTTATTTTGTTCATACAACTTGGTAGTAGCTATAAGAATTCTTAATTGATAATTGGTTTGAGTTTGACTTCCTACCCTTAACATAATTTGAATTTAATCAATAACGTTACGGTTTTAAGGTATTTGGTAACTAAAATATTTTGAGATACTGGAGTAAGCTAAAAGCCTAAAGGTTTATCTCTCCTATACTGGATGTTATGTTTGAGGCGGTACTAATAGAGGTTGGGCAAGCTAGTGATGGACGAGGGGCATGTGCAGTGGAGAAGAAAAATCCATTTAGAGAAGTTCTCGTAGATTCGTTCGCTTCCGCTCCATCTTCAATCTCCAGGTCGACTTGATCCGAGTCTTAACATCCTAATTTAACCCGAGTCTGAAACTGACTTTAGTAGACTTAAATCAAGTATTATGTTTTGGTCAGTACTAACTTTGAAAACCAACTTGACGTACCAACGTTAGTGGGTTCAACCAAGCATAATGTTCTAACAATAGCAGTGTTTTACTCTTTGTTTAGTAACTAAGAAAACCAAATGAAATGAAAATCTAAGAGAATGTTCAACAACATAATTCTCTGTTAAGTTCTTAACTGGAAAGAGAGATAAGGAGTTATTGAAGTTATATAAAGACTATGTAGTTTTGAATAATGTACAGTTTTGTGAAGTAACGTTTCAATAAGGGTAATTAGTTTTACTTTTTCACCTCGCTCTAAAACGAATGAACAATTGAGATTCGTAGAATAGACAAAGAATTTGTCTCCAAGTCAAAGGACCGTGGATACTTAAAAAATATACTCCTTCCGTCCCATATTAATTGAGCAAGTTCCTTTTTCATTTTAGCCTAATTTTAGGCTAAAATGAAAAAGGAACTAGTTCAATTAATATGGGACAGAGGGAGTATGTAAAATTAAAAGATACTTGCAAGTTCCATCAGTGTACTTGAGTGTCAACTGTATAACTGTATAACGCTGCACAATATTGGTTGGTCTCAATTTATGTCGATCTGAAGTGGAAAATAAAACATAGGCGACGTTGGTCAATTTTGGCCTAAGGTCGGGCCTGGGGATATTATAGCTAGATAGTAGTGGAAAGGGTAACAAACAAGATTTTATTTTCATGGACAAAAATTCGTTCATTGATTTATTAGAGGGACTACGGATAAAATATTGAAATGAGAATGCAAAAATTTATAGAGCAAAAATTAAAGATAAATTGAGATAGATATATTTTTGAGAAAACGGCAACAGTATCTTACTGTTTACCAAGAATACCACTATCTATTCAACGTGTTTGAAAAGGTAACCCTATGTTTGTACCGAGTTTTGCTCCGATCTAGTCAGCGATTCAACTGCTACAACTCGAACTAACCAGACCAACTAACCCAACTCTAACTACTATGGTTTACCCGTAACTGTTTCTATCTTAGTTTACCCGTAACCCTATTACAACCATAAACCGTTACTTCTTCTTCTCCTTCTTCTTCATTAAACCGATTTATTCCTAAAACTTTAAAGATCTTAGAAACCCTTCTTCATCTATTTGTGCATCTGAAACTAGGGTTCAACAAATTTCTGAGTTTGTGTGTGTTTGGATTGATCTGGGGGTAGGGGTTTTAGCGTTTATTTGTTGC